>JAPEBW010001622.1:0-21162 GCA_027405785.1 Ophiocordyceps robertsii | reverse complement strand
AGACTAGTAGTGCGGTCGCCTTATAAAGCTGGCGTAAGGGGCAGTAATACCGTTAGGTGTTACTAGCGGACTTTTGTCTATTGGTATAACGGCAACCCCTCCCGTTGTATTATATCTTTACTTTAAGAAGTATATCTAAATTATAATTCTTATTATAAAGATTATAATTTATCTTAAAATACTTACTATATCGTTTAAACGTATCTTTAATAGCTAAGTTAAAGAATTCCGTATTTTCTTTAAGCTTATTAGCTAGCTTATCGTTCTTTTTCTTAAGATCGTCTTTATCTTTAATTAGATTAGTAATATTTATAAAAAGAGATATATAATCTTCCTTTAGCTTAATTATCTTATTTATTAAAGCTAGGTTACTATCTTAAAGGTTTTTAATAGTCGTTTCGTTATATTACTTTAAGAGTAAAAGTTATTTAATTTTAATCTAGTTATTCGTGTTTTCTTATATAAGTTCCTCTTTATCGGCTTTAATATCCTCTTTAAGGTTTTCTATAAAAACCTTAGTATTAGTAATAAGTTCCTTAATTATTATAGCGGGTTTATTAAAAGTCTTCTTTAGTTTAAGAAACTATCCGCTTCCTTGCTTATTTAAAAGATATATAAGGCAGTTATCTTTATAGTATCTAGTTTAAGATAGCTACTTATACGCCTTATCTTTAATAGTAATAACTATATTAAGATATTCTATAAAAGCAGCGTAAGGCCTATTACTCTCTTTTTTCTTAAAAGAGGGCTCTTTATTTATTTTATTAAATTTAAGGTCTTTAGGATTATAGCTACTATTATCTTTTATATTTAAAGGTATAATATTCGTATTAAAATAAGAAGCGTTTTTATTATCTTCGTAAATAGTCTATAAAGAAGTTCTATACTTATAATTATCCTTAGTCTTAAAAGCATTCCTCTACTAATCGTTTAGGCTTTTAGCTTCTATCTTTATCTCTTTATTAGGCTTTTTTTTATAAAGACCCTTTATAAGCGAACTATTCTTAAATAAACTAAAGGTCGGTATAATAAGCTTAGCGTTAATTTCTTTAGTATCCTTAATTAAAAGTAAAAGTAAAGTATATTACGGATTATAGGCTAAGAGGGCATTATTCTTATAAATAGGTATATTCCTTCCCTTAAAAGAATTCCTCTTTTTAATGCAATCTTTAATAATATAGCCTTCTTTTATATAGTTAAAGCATTAAATAGCTTTCTTAGCGGGCTTTAGTAAGCTTGCTTTAAGGGTATCTAGGTTTATTACGTTACTTAGGTCGCGCTATCGCTTTTTATTATTTTGTTTATAACCCCGCCGGGAGTTAAATAGTATTTCTTTTATTACCGGCGTTTATACTGCCTATTATTAATTTAGACCGCTAAACTAATATAGTTTAATAGCGTCTTTAGCCTATCTAAGCGGTAGATTTTATCTTTAACTTTTTCTTTAAGACTTTTATAGAAAGTCGCTATAAGGGCATCGTCTTCTTATTTAAGCTTAGAAGTTATCTATAGGAATTAAGCTATATAAGCTAATAAAGATATAACTTACTTAAGGCTTCTTAATTTATACTTTGCTAATTACTGCTTATTTATAATTCCGAACGTTTTTCGTAGAGCCTTTTCGAAGTTATTAAAATTTTTAAATATATTCTTTATCTCGGAATTCTTATCTTTAGGACTATTATCTATATAGTCCTTAAAAATTAATTCGAACTAGATTACTACTAGGCCTTATAAGTAACTAGATATAAATATAACCTTTTTTACTTCTTAATTTATTATAATAAGATTAAACTAAAAATAAGCTTTAAAAGAGGTAATAAACTTTTATAGCTTAGCTAATTCTTTAGTATAAGGTTTAAGTGCTTTAATCTTTAAAATAAAACTACTATCTATAAAGCTTATAAAGGGATAAGAAAGCTTTAAATACCTTAAACTAGCTTATAGCTAACTAGTTAGCTATAATATTATAAAAGCAAATATTCTTTTTCTATTTATTATAATTAAATAGACATAATTATAATAAATACCTTTCTCTTACTTAATAGCTTAAAGAACTTATAAAGTATATAAATACGAAGTATTTTTTATCGGAGCTATTAAGTTTATAAAGATTCTTATAAGCTAGTTTTATATTACGGAACCTTTAGCGTTTTTTCTACGCTAAGTAGTTAAGCGTAATTTATTTAATTTAAATTTACTAGCCGGAAAAGGAGAAGAAGACTTAGTGCTAACTACTAAACTAAATAAAGTTAGGGTATCTTATTATGCGGATTTCTTAGGTTAAAACTAGCTAAAGAAGAAGAAAGAAGGAAAGGAAAGAAGTTAAGGGAAAGAGGAGGAAAGACCTCCTTTTATACCTTTTTAAGGCCACTAAAAAGCTTTCTTTTTATATGCTTTTCTATGCTTTTATTTACTAATCTATAACTTATACCTTATATAACTTATAGGGTTACTAAACTACTTTTTAGGCTAATAAAAATAGCTTACGCTATCTTTATTACTAGTTATAAGTAATATACGCTTTATTACTTATAACTAGCTTATAAGACTAAATATTCTTATCTTAAAACCTTTTATGAGATTTTATTCTTTTTTAAAAGAAGGCCTCTTACCTTAGCTCTATATAAAGTATCGGTCGATTATATAAGGTATCGGTCGATCTATTTAATATTAATCCCGTTACTAGCCGAAGCTAGCCTTAGTAGAATATAGGCGTATCTAACCTATACTGCTTATAGCCAATACTAGCTATCTTTAACCGTTAGGCTCTATCGTCTCTCTTTATAACTACTAATATTTACTTTAATAGTTATAACTTATAACTAGCGGTATCTACTTAATTAGTTACTCTTTTATATCTAGCAGTATTTACTTTACTAGATATTAGTACTTTTAGTACTTAGGATTACTAACGGAATAGGGTTTCTATTATAAGTAGTTACTATTACTTTTACTACCTTTCGTCTCTTTACTCTTACTAATTTATAATTATCGCTAGAGATTTAGTATAATTATTAATTAGTATTAAATAGATAATCTTTAAGTAAATATATATGTATTAAGTAAACGAAGAACCTATTAATTAGATTCTACGTTATCCTTCTTAAGAAAAAGGGAACGAACACTCTTATATATATATATATAAATAGCCCCTGATTATAGGCCCTTAAATAATATAATACTTCGTATATATTATTATTCCTTTATAAGTGTTATAGATCGTAGTATAATATAACACTCCGTACGTGTTATTGCTCCTTTATAGGTATTATAAGTCGTAGTATAATATAATACTTCGTGCGTGTTATTACTCTTTTAATAATAACTTATTATACTATTTACTATCTTTACTACTTTATTAATAGTATCGTAAGACGATCTTCTTATAATATAGTAAAAGTTATATTTAAAGGCAACTTTAAAAAGGGCTCTTTTAGCTATTACTGCCTTTTATATAGCCGTTTATATACTTAATAATCAACTTTATAGTTAAGCTGCTTTTAATAGGAACTAAGGGCTTAAGGGGCCTTTAAGTAATAATAAATAGGCTAATAAAGGCAATAACGCTCAAAGCGATATTAACAATTAAAGTAGTAGCGTATACTACTGAGTTTTTATAATTTTACTGCGGCTTTTATAAAATACTAAAGTTTATTATCTTAAACTAAGGGATAAACTAAATAAGGTAATTTTAATAAGAGTTTTATTAATAAACTAAGGTTAAAAAGAAACTAAGTTTAGCCTATTACCCTTAAACTAATAAGGTACTAAGCGTATAAACTAAAAAGTATAAGCTTACCTTTATATATATATTTACTATAAGTAAGATAACTAAGGAGTATAGTTACTTTATAGTTAAGCGGCACTTAATAACTAAGTAATATCGACGATAAGTATAAGCCTTTTTTTTTATAATATACGGATTTAATATAAAGACGATTTAAATCGTATAAAAAGAGGGACTACTTACGCTAAATATAAAAAGCGTATAAGACCTCGCGTAAAAGATAAAGGAGGTTACTAACTTCCTTTAAATAGCGATTGCTATATTATAAGCTAAATAAAAAGAGATAGTAAACTAGTAATATATACTAGTAAAGAGACTTTAAGTAAGTAGTAAAGTATAGTTAAATATAAAGAAATATATTATAAATAGGCCTTATTATAAGCTTAACTAGCTATATTAAAAGTATATTATAATAAAAGCAATTAGCTTATATATAGTAAAACTTAACATATTAAGGAAGGTATATAAAAAACTATATATAAAATTCCTTTACTATATAGCGAATAACCCTTTACTTAGTTAAGTAGTTAACAATTATTAGCTATTACTAGTAATTAAAAAAGATAATAAACTAAAGTACGTTATAAAAAAGATTTAATAAGCTTCGTAAAAATAAAATAAAAAAAGGAGGTAACGCTAAGTTCTTATAAAGTAGTATAAGTATACTAACTTAACTTAATAGCTAATTAGTAACTTTTAAGATATAATCGCTTTAAAGAAGTTTAAAGAATAGTATAAAAACGTAATAAAAAATAATAAAAGCAAGGCGGAGGAGTAATAATAAGCTAAGCTAAGGAGTAAAAAAAAAGATAAAGGAAATAGTAAAGAAAAGAAAAACCGGGAAAAAAAGAGTTTTAAGCTATCCTTAGCGGATGTTAAAATAATTTTAAATAATAAGTATAATAAAGATATACTACAGATATAAACTAAGTATAAATAGCGATAAGATAAAAGTAAGATATAATAAGATATAATAAGATATAAAGTAAATATAAATAAAATATATAAAGAACTATAACTTAATTTAAGTAAATTACTTATTACTAGCTAATATTAATAAATTAGCCTTAAATATAAAAGCGTATTTAAGCTTAGTATGCTATAATAGTAATATAGGCTAACTCTATATATTATAATAATTATTAGTAATATTCTTTTAGTTAATATCTATTAAGAATTAAAAAACGTATATATAGGTTAGTATAAGAATTTTTAAATATCTTTTAAGACATATAGTCTTAAAGCGCGTTTAAAAAGGTAAATATATTATTAATATATTAATATCGCGTTAATATTATATTATATATAGTTTAAAAATAGGAATATATAAGTAAATAGTATAAACTAGCGCGGGTATAAGTAAAATAGTTATAAGCTTAAAGTAAGGCTTAATTTTAATAAGTCTTATATTAAGTATCCGCATTAAAAGATATTATGTATTTAATATATATAAAGTAAAAGGAGCGCTATATAATAGTACCGCGTATCGCGCTTTACTTACTAAGCGATAAAAGTAAGCGCGAAGATTAACGCGAGGGCGGTAGCGTATAATCGCTAAGTATATTAAAAGGTATAGTATAAGAAGACGCTTATAATCTAGCGGGAGATAAGGCGTAAAGAACTAAAGTAAATATATTAAAGCGCGGCGTAGTAAAACTATTATAAGAAAAGGCGCGCGTATAAGAAGATTAATAATTAAAAAAGAAGAAAAGAAAAGAAAGAAAAAAGGGAGAGAGAAGGGGTATTTATACTTAAAGACCGTAGGCGGTAAGAAAGTAGACCGTGCTTTAAGCACTAATTATAGCGGTAAGTAAAGGGGGGATATTATACTGCTTTAAAGCTATTTAAGACGATATAGCGGCGTAAATAAGCGAGCGTATAATATATTTAATATTATAGCATAACATTATTTAAAAAGATTTATTAATATATAATTATAAGTATAATAAAAAAAATTATACTAATTAATATTAAGTGTAAAGCGGTAAGTAAAGCGGCGATATTATATACTTTAATATATAATAGCTTAAAAAGGGGATAGTATTATAAGCTATACTATAAAAAAAGCTATAGTTATATTATAGTAGATAACTTTAAGCTAGGCTAATATATAGCTAAAGTTATATAAGACTTTACTTAAACTTAGCTTAACTTTAACTTAAACTTAACTTAAGTATAAGTTACTTAAGCGACCTTTATAAAGTAAGAAGCTATATAGCTTAAATAAAGATTTCCCTTTTCCCTCCTTAGCTTTAAATAAATAATTATTTAGCTACGTGCTATTAAACTAAATATACGCCGGCTTTTAATATAAACTAAGTATAAGCTTAATTAAAAATACTATAAACTATAGTTAAGAAAATCCTTAAAATATCTTTAAAAATCCTTTAAAAATCACGGTAAAGTTTATTTTATATTTTTTAAGTATTTTCTTAATTAAAAACGGACTAAATTTTAGTTAAAATATTCTATAAAAATCCTTAAATGTCTTTTAAAAATACTAGCGGAATCCGTTTAATAGCTTTTATAGTATTTTTTATAGTTAAAAACGTTATAAACTATAGTTAAATAAGCTCTTAAGTATTTATAGTTATGTCTTAAAAACCTTAGCAGGGTCTATTTAGTAATATTTATTATGTCTTTTTAAGTAAGCTTTTATAGCGTATACTTTAAGGGTTCTTATTAAAAGGTTTTATAAGGCTCCTTAAAAGTAAAGTAAGGAGTTTAAGTATAGCTACTTAGATTTTATAATAAATACTAACCTGTTTTAAGGAGTTATCTTCTTAGTTTAAAAAGTTTAGGTTTAAAGTAGTTTAGTATTTTCTTAGCATAAGTAAAGACTTTTAAAGGCTGCTTTTATATAAATAACTTAGTTAATCTTTTACTTTTTTAAATACTTTTTATATACTTATTATCCCTTTACTTATAACTACTTAATTACTATATACTACGCTTATTTTACTTTTTTAACGCTTAATTATTTTAAACTTATTAAACTTAGCTAACTTAGATTTATATATATAACTTATTTTTTATTAAGAAAAGAAATAAAAATTCTAAAAAACATAATAGTAGTATAAATAAAAGCATTTAAATATATAGTTTACCCTTAAATATATAAAAAAAGTAAATTTAATATATTATTTAAGCTTTAGCGGAAAAAAAAGTTAAACTATTAAGTTAATAAGCTACTTAGATTAATAGTAATTAAGCTATATAAAGAAAGTCTATTTTAAGCTATTTATAGCTAAAATAGCTTTTTATAAAACTATTAAGTTTTTATAAAATTAATTATATATACTCTTAGCTATTAAAAGTTTTATTAAAACTACGTGCTACTTATTATATATTTATAATATAGCTATAAAGGAGCATTTTAAAAGTCTTAACTATATAATTTTTATACTAGTCTTAATTAGGATCGGGCATTCTTAAATAGGCAGGTGAAGCCCGATTAGGACTAGCGTGCACAGCCACATAGTCACGACTTTTGGAATGCTCCTCTGTACATACTATGGGTCTCGTGACCTAAGAGCTGCTCCTCCGCACTTAAAGGGATAGGGGCTCAATAACCTTACTATGTGCGTTGGGACGCGCAGTCAATTCGTATCATATCAAACAAGGGCGGCATTTTTGCGGTCTGATGAGGGTCAGGCAAGCCGATGGCTGCGTTGGGACGCATCCCAACCATGCCGTCCGCTTCAAATTGAATTGGTTCCTCCTTTCCCCCTTGACCTCTACAGAACCTCGCCGCCGAGTCCGCCCACCCATAACGTCGAGTCCGAGCGGGGCCTCGTCTTCCTGTTTGGAGTGGTCCACGGAACTGACTTGCCGCGGAACATGTAGCCTTGTCGCATGGTGCCGGCGCCTGCTGCGGCAAGTGCTGCCTACAACCCCCGCCACATTTTGATGTTGAGCGCCCTTCACCCCGGTCACCCCGGCCACCTGCTTGCGAATTCGTTGACTGACTATTTGCTCAAGGTGCTGCTTCCGCCTTCAGTGGCCACGAAAAAGGCTTCCCAAAGGCGAAGAGACTTCAGAGTCAAATTGAAGAGGCATCTTCCACATGTTGAAAGCTCTTGGACCTGCAGGGTGCGCGCCCGCATGTTTTGGTTGTAAAAACAAATCCAGGCGCAGAACCTAGGCGATCATCCAAGTCGGGCCGGACTGGCTCGCCGTGCTGCGATGTTGTATCACTGCCGAACGAGATAATCCAGCCTGGTGCTTAGTGCCTTGACCTGTCTACGCCACAGTCTCGACCACGATTGTCCCGTCTCAATCCTCTACTCGAGTCCCGCTCTCGGCGGGAAACGAGAGGGCTAAACAATGTCCCAAACGTCTTCAGCCGCATGGCAGAACTTGCTGCAGGCCACGCTGGCGGAAAGGGAGTAGTTGCTTATCGAAATCTTCTCGTCGACCAACGAGTCGGCAAAGGTGTCGGCACCCTTGGCCATGGCGCCGACGAAGACGCATATGCTCTCCTTGGGCCCCGTGGTTTCGACAAACTCGCCCACTCGAACCAGAGGAGCATCGAAGCTGAGGGTTACCTTGCGGCAATTGGGGGGTAAGTGGTCAGTAATAGGGTTCTGTATCACGCGCAACAGTTTTTCGTTTGAGTTTGTGGAGCGGATTGATAAATGGTGCAAGAGTTGCACCATGAGACCGGCGAAACGCTTAAAAGTCCGAGGTATCCGAACCGACGGCGACACCTCGATTAGCACGCCCTTTGCAGTATGAATGTAAATCTGGAGCTTGCCAGCCTTGTTGATGGGCGAGTCCAAGAGGGTGAGGAGGCACTGTGGGAGCTGATGAGCACAAGGAGAGTTTCGCAGGGGAGCGGGCGTACCTGATGGGTGATGTCCGGGCGAGCGTCGCTGATGTCCCTGTTCATCTTGCGCATGACGCCAATGTGCTCATCACTGTTGAGGAGCGAGTACTTGTCTTCGCGAAGAGCTCCGGCGCGGTTGGCCCCGCCGTGCGATGCCTTGTAAGTCTCGAGACTGGCATTGGACAAGACGACAATGAGTCGCTGCGAGTCCTTGTCGGTGGGCAAAATGGCGGTATGCTGTTCAGACACGAGCTGTGGCAGCGACGGGGGAGGGAGCGATTGCGTCCCTGTGCAGAGACAGGCAAGGTCAGCCAGCGAATATCTTCTTCAACGCAGTTGGTCATGTCTTACTAGGCCGCTTCACACCCGCGCGACGATGCGGCGAAGACATGATGAGCAAACAGCGAATTGGGCAGGCGAGTCAGACGACGGCGTCGGCGATCGAAGAATGGAAGAGGGGGCTGCTGGTCGTGAGAGGCCTAGGTGAAAGATTTATTAGCAAGCGCCGCTCCACTCCACCCACTGTGTTGCGTGAATTGTAGCAGGATGCTACTACTGCTGACAGTGCCGCATGGGGTACACCGAGAGGCCGCTCAGAGCAACCAAAAATATGGTCGCACGGCCTAGCAAGGGTACGAAGTAAATCTAATGGCAAAGTTCTTTTAGGGCCTGACTAACCGGCATACCACTCTGCCTATTAAGGCCCTGATCCACAACGTCTCAAAGAAAATAAGGCAGATATGTATGACAAGAGACATGCTCCACCGAAATTTAGTGCGGGGCTACTCTTATACTATCTTATATCCTTATCGGCTGCATATCGGTGATAGCCTCATTTTCACCCCTGCTATCTTCAATAAGGCCACCAGCTATAAAGGCCCACCAGCTACACCAGCTATAAAGGCGTATACTAAAGTTAGCTTACCTTAGGTCGTTAGCGTTATCCTCTATAAGGAGCGAAGAAGCTATCGTGATACTACTCTTAAGCGCCTTAAAAAGGCCTTACGAGCGCCTTAAGAATAACAATATAGGCTGCCTTAAATAATTCTAGGCGGCGCGCCGCTTAGAATTATTTAAGGCAGCTTATAGCAGAATTCGACCTTTTCTTAAGTATCTTTGCTTATTATAAGTATATAAGCGGCCCTTACTAGCTCGGTATATTGTAAATAAGGAGAGATATATAGCTATAAAAGGAGGAGCTCGGATTTTTTAATTTATACTAAAAAACGCTATTAATTAAGGTATAGTTACTCTTTTATCTAAGAGGCATATCTATATTGATTTTTTTAAGACGTTGTAAATTAAGGCCTTAGGCCTTAATTTATAATGTCTTAAAAAGAATAAAGCAGATATAATAAGAGATATACTTTACTTAAATTTAGTGCGGGGCTGCTTTTATACTATCTTATATCTTTATTAGCTATATATCTTACCGCTTAAGGCTTTGCTATATATTTTTTATATAATTATGCTTAAATTTGCGCCTTTATATAATAAAGCTATTACGACCGCTTAAAAAAATACCTCCCTTAATAAATTAGCCGAGTTACTAGTATTAAAGTAAGCTATAGACCTTAAGGTTCCTTAAGCTATTGCTTAAAGCCCGCTGCGATAAGGTTCTTAATAGCTATAAAGCAGTCTTTATAAAGCCTATATTTAAGTCGTTTATTTTAAAGCTTAAGGATAAATTTTCTTACCGCCGCTAAAGCTTTAAGACGCTTAATAATAAGTATTATTAGCTACTTCTTTTTTAAAGAGTATTTTATAAGGTAAAGGAACCGTTAAGCACTATATATAACCTTAATAATAGGAGGCTTATAATAAGTAAGGCTAATAAGAAGATATTATTAACGAAGTTCTTTAATCTCGTAACTTAAGTTATAAAGTAAGGCCTCTTAGTAAGCGATAATATTACTTTTAATATATAGGCTAAAATATTCGCTAGCGATTAGCTAGCTAGCTATACGTTTCTTAAAGTTAATAATAATACTAGCTTAAATAAGGTATTTATTTAGGCTAGTAGCTAGCGTTAATAATAGTAATAAGAATCCTTATTAACTATTAAAAAAGAGGAGTTTTAAGCACTTAATAAAGTAGTTAATAAGGATACTAATAATCTTTTTTATAAGGAAATACTATACTTATACTTATAGCTTTAGTAGCTTACTAATAATATAGATTTTAAAAGCTTATTAACGCCTCTATTAGCAACTCCTTAAAGATTAAGGCTCTTATTAACGCTAAGTAGATTAACGCTAAATTAAGGGCTAAGGGGTTTAAAAATAAGGAAAAAGCGGTAGTAGTAATAAATAAAGGAAATTATTAATCTTTTTATTAACCTTATTAAATAGACAATCTTTAAGTAAATATATATATACTAAGTAAACGAAGAACTTATTAGTTATATTTTACGTTATCCCTCTTAAAAAAAAGAAACAAACACTCCTATATATATATATATAAATAGCCCCTTACTATAAGCCCTTAAATAATATAATACTTCGTATATATCATTATTCTTTTATAAGTATTATAAGTCTTAGTATAATATAATACTTTATATATATTATTACTCCTTTATAGGTATCGTAAGTCGTAGTATAATATAATACTTTATATATATTATTACTCCTTTATAAGTATCGTAAGTCGTAGTATAATATAATACTTCGTGCGTATTATTACTCTTTTAATACTTATACTTTTTCTTTTTATTCTTAAGGAAAAGTATTTTAAAGCGTTTATTAGCATTTTCTTATATAGTATGTTTTTAGATAAGTAAAGGGTTCTTTTCTTTACTATTACTTTATGCTTTTACGATTTACTTAAGTAGGAGTTTATACTATATGCTTTTATAATATACTTAAATAAGGGATAAGTAAGAGTTTAATACCTCGTACTTTTACTATATACTTAAGTAGGAATTTATCGTTTCGTTCTTTAGTATTATTTCCTATAATCTAAAGAAATTTTTTCTTTTAGTAGTATGCTTTCTTTATGCCTTTTATTTCTTAGCGGTATATAGTATGCTTTAATATAAGTATAAATTCCTTTTTATAATCCTTCTTTAAGCTCTTTTTTTTCTTTCCTTAATATTATTATTTTCTTTACCGCGTACTTATACTATTATTATTATTTTTATATATATATCGCCTTAAGTCTTTTTCTACCTCGTTATTATGCCCTTCACGTTATATATCTTTATTATTATCATTATCGTTATCGCTTGCTTATAAGCCTATATACTTAGCGTTATTATTATTATATTTATTTAGCTTACTAGCCTTAGGGTATAATAATAAGCTATATAAAGTCAGTATTATATTATCTTTCTCTTAATAAAAGATAAAAGCAATCGTTAGTTTATAAAGAAAGTCGCTATTAATATATAGTTTCTCTTATTTCTTTTATTAGTTCTTATACTAAACTAACGTTTCTTAAGACTCCGAAGTTATATTTATTCGCCGCTTATCGGTTAATATTACTATATAGGTCCTTATTAATACTTAGCTTAGTTAGATTATTTTTAAGCTTATATAGCGGGAAGGATATTTTCGCGCTATTATTATATAGTCTTAAGGCTAAGATACGGCTTATCCTTACTTAGCTTATTAAAAAGCGTGTAGTATATATCTATTCTCTATATACCGTTACTTACTAAGGTATTAAAGTAGTGCTTATATATCTTATATTTAAGCTAAACGGGGCATATATTATCGTATTATAAGTAATAAGCTTATTATACCTTAAGTACGTTATTTGCTTAATAGTATAGTTAATATATTAATTAAGGTTAATAATAACCTTTAAGTAATTAAAGTGCTTAGTAATAATAAGCTAAATAAAAAGGTTAAGTTTATTAGTAAGCGGGCTTTAGTTTATCTTATATTATAATACGAGATTTAAAAGGGGGGGGGAATTAGTCTTATCTTTCTTATATATATTATATATCTTAATATTAAGAGATTTTGCGTTTTTAGTTATAAATTCTAAAAACGTATTATATTAGTTTATATAATTTATCGTACTATAATACTTATTATACTACTCTTTTAATTTAAAACTTAAGCTTATTTATAAAGATAAGATTTTATAGCGCTTAGTTCGTGCTAGTCTTTATAAAAGTATTTATAAGATTATTTTTACTATTAATTTATCGTATTTTAGATATCTCGCGGCGTTTATACGATTTTAATAGTGCTATAATATTAATTATAAGTCGTTTTTTATTAGTAGTGCTAAGTTTTACTAAGCACTTATAAAAGGAACGTAAGTTTATATAAAAGATAAAGGGTACGTTAAGGAGGTTAAATAAATAGATAATCTTTTACATTATAAAGTAATATATAAAGCTATAGTCAATACTTTATACTATTTTATAAAGTTCGCTTATAAGTACGCTTCTTATAACTTTTTTATATTTTATTAATAATTAATATAAAATATTACTAAGAATAAAGAAAGAAGTTATAGTATATAAAAGTTCGTTTCTTAAGATAATTAATATATTAAGTTATAATATAAGGTCTTTATTATTTATAAAAATTTGTTTATAAAAATATATAGTTATAGTATACTAAGTAAAGGGGGGATAAAGCAAAGTCCGCGGTTATAATTATCGATTTACCTTTAAAGTCGTATATTAAAGTATTTTATATCTTCGTTCTTTAAGTCTTATACTTAAGGGGTAGTAGATAAATTATATAAGGCTTTTAGTTAATATATTAAAGCGGTATATATAGCTTAAGTATATTAAGAAATATACTATTATTTTATATTGCTATCCGTTATATATACTATAAATAGGTCTTTTACTTATCCTTTTTATTAAATAAGAATTATACTAAATATAAGGGAAATATACGTGCCGTTAAATTTAAGGGGTATTTACTTTATTAAGGTTATCTTCGGTTTTATATAAAATTTAGCTTTATATAGTATATCTTCCTTAAAGCACAAAAAAGAATATATTATAAAAGAAAGGGTATTATAAGTTTAAAGACTAAGAATGCTAAAAAAGTTAAGGCTATTAGTTATAAAAAGTACGTAAAGGTCTTAAGAAGATAGTACTATATTAAGGATTATCTTATAGTATAAGAAATATATCTTAAACTAATAAAGACTTAATTTTACTAAGCTATATAAAGGCCGCTAAATATATAGAATTATCTTAAGGGGGTAAAGAGGGACTAGTTCTTAAGGGAGATATATAAAAATAGTTCTTATAAGGGTATTATTTAATTAAACGTATACTTATATAATATCTTAAAGTTCTCTTTTTATATTATACGTTAACTAAAGTAAAGTACTAAGGGTAAGTAAAAGTCTTTAGCTTATACGCTAAATAATAAGTAACTAAGTAAGGATTTCCTCCTTACTATTATCTATATACCTTTATATAACGAATCGAGACTTCTTATATAGTTTATCGTTTTTACTTTTTATTTCTTATATTAATTATATCTTAAATATTCGTATATCTTTATATTAAATAAGGTCGGAAAAAAATAAAAGAAAAAACTTTATATATCTTAAGATTTAATATCTCGGTTTAGTTTAATGCTTTAAACGGTTTTCTAAGCATAGTAATTATACTTTATACGTAAAGTTATAATAGGAGTTTAAGTATGTTTTTTCTTTTTATATAAGGAATTATTTATACTTAAAAGGGTCTTATAGTAAATAAAGTTATACTTTAAGCGTTAAGAGGTATTTTATATAAAATAGCTTAATATATATCGCTTAAAACGTAGTTATGCTACTTAGTAAAATAATAATAATATTTCGTTTATTAATTATATTAATAAGGAATAGTCCTTTTTATTTATACTTCTTACGCTATATAAGTATAAGGCTTTATAAAGGAAGTAAAAAGACGTCTTTATATAAGTATTACTATTTACACTTATATATATCTCTATTTACACTTACGCCCTATTTTAAAGATACGTACTAACGCTAGCCCGCCCCGCCTATTTATACCGCCCTCGTATAGCAAGTACCCGTACCTTCTAAATGCCCGTGGCCGCCCGCGCCTATACACGCAGCCTATACACATAGCCTACACGCAGCGCTCTCGGCTATAGCTTAATTCGCTTAAAAAACATATCTTTAAAGCTCTTATAAGATGCGCGTATAACGCGGCCCGTTAATTAATCTGGCGCCTTTAATGCCCTTAACGCCGCTTAAGGGTCTTGTGTGTGCGCGGGCGAGGGTCTTATATATGCGCGGGCGAGGGTCTTATATATATACGGGCGAGGGTCTTTAGTAAGAGCTTTAAAGGTGCAATATATATATATAGGCGGGCGAGTGCGTGTATAGGCTGCGTGTGTGGGCGCGCGCGGGCGCGCGGGCGCGCGGGCATTTAGAAGGTATAGGTACTTACTATGCGAGGGCGGTATAAATAGGCGGGGCGGGCTAGCGTTAGTACGTATCTTTAAAATAAGGCGTGAGTGTAAATAGAGATATATGTAAGTGTAAATAGTAATACTCCTTTATATAAGCGGGGGCCGTTATATATTTTTAAGGCGCGGCTAATTATAGTTTTTATATAGATATGTTATATTATAGCTATAGCTTTTTAAATTGCTTTTACTTATATAGAATATGCGGGGGATAGGGGGGAGTTAGAATTTATTTATAAGTACGCGCTAAAAATAAAGAAAGTTAGTATAAGACTATTAAGACTAGCTATATTATATATAGATTTTACCGCTATCTATAGTATTATATAGATATTTATTTTAAGGAAAGGTTTATAGTATAAAATATTAAAGGCACGTTAAAGTAGCTAATAGATATATTCGACTTTACTAACTACTTAATATACCTCTATAAGCATTTCTTTATATATAATACTAAGGATATAGGCGTTAATACGGAATTCCTTTAAAGCGAAGTTTATTTTTAGATTATATATAATATTATCGGGGGGTCCTTAGTATATATATATTTAATATTAGCATAGCGTATTCTATATATTCTTTATAAAGAGGGAGGGAAGGAAGTTAGCTACTTAAAATAATATACTTTTGTTAATTATATATAAGGCCGGTTTTTTATAAAGGTATAGTACGTCGATAATAACCTTATAGTTAAAATTTATATTATCTTTAATAGAGAATTGTAATCTTTAAGGAGCTTAGTCGTAAAGTTAGCATTATTAATAGAAGTATTAAACTTTTTCGAGTAAGGAGTATAAAATATCGGAATATTTAGTATTCTAAAGGAGGTTATATAGTCGTATTATACTTTAGTAGCTAAATTATTAGTAAAAGTAACGAAGTTATAGTTCCGTAAAGTAAGTATATGCTTTTTTATAGTCGATATTAAAAAAAAGGTATCCCTATTTATAGATAATAAGGATTATTATGCCGTCTTATCGTATAATAAAGTTATTTATATTATTAAAGTATATGCTTAGTTTATTTATATCCTTTAAATAAAAATAAAGGGGGTTAAGGTATAAAGAATATAGTATATAATAAGGCTAAGGGGGTTTATAAAGAAGATAGTCTTAATCGCTATATAAGTATTAATATTTCTGAATTTAATTATTATGCTTTTAAGAGTTTAGTCTACCTTTATAGCGTTTAGGTGTTCTTATATATACGCCTTTACTTAAGCGCGGCTAACTATTAAGACCTATATTACTTTTATTTCTTAAAGTTCTCCTTAATACGTTATAGCATAGCTATTAATAAGGAGAAATTAAGAAGTAGGTTTATTAGTATTCTTTATATAGTAAATATCCTCGCCGGTTAAGCGGTAGAAGAATGCTATATTAGTTATATATATAGTAGTTATTTCCTTTATCGCTAGGTTAATATTATACTCTTCGTCGTTACTTTTATATATATCTTCGAGAATATTGTTTAAGGAGGGGAGGGCTTCTCTTTTATACGTAGTTAAGAAAGTATTAAATTCTTCGTTTAGTAGTTATTCTTAGTTTAGTTCTTTATATACTTATAGGTACTAGCGCTTAGCGTTTATTAATACTAAAAGGGGATAGTTTATTAACTAGTATCTTAGCTTCTTATAGATAAAGTATTTCTTTTATATACGTATATAAAAGGCGGAGGGTTATCTTATAAGGCGTTTAAGCTATATTTATAATTGTAATAAAAGATTATACTACTTAATAAGGGTTTTATTATTATTATATCTTTTATTAATATAATACTATATTATTATACGGTCGGTAGCGACTAAGAGTACCGATCTTAGTTAGTTAATAAAAGCCTTTTACGTTTTTTCTTAGAGAATTATTATAGTTTTTAGTTTTAGTACTTTACGGTATGCTTATATAATTATAGTATATAGTTATACGTCTCCTTAGTAGTTTTTCCTTAGTGCCTTTTAGATAAGGCGTAGTTTATTAATAAGGTCCTTAAAAGTCTTAAGGAGGCTCTTTTCGGGGTCTTTTTATCGTACTATTTAAAATATTATTAAGGTTTAATCCGCTTAATACTAAGAGTAGTTTATATAAGTATTAAAGTAGTTATCTAGCTTATAGTATATCTCGTAAAACGTGCTATTTAGTTTAATATAATAAAGGTAATAGTCTTAAGCACGTTTAAAAAGAATATCTAGTAGTACTTTATAGAATTAGTCTTTTATAATATTAATATAATAGTAATAGCTAATAAATATTTTCGTTTTATTAGCTAAGATATTATACGGTTTTTTAAAATAGTTTTAGTTTATACGCTATCCTTTTTAAAAAGTAGTAACCTTATTTAAGGTAATTAGTCCGTTTTAAATAGTCTTAATAAGTAAGAGTTTATATAAGTCTAAAACTATTAAAGTAATTAATCTTTATCTATATAAATAGCTATTTAAGGTAGTTATATTTATAAGTTCTTAGCTAAACTATACTAATACCGGCCTTATAAAGGATCGTATTTAAGGCCTTTAAGTAATATTCTTATAGTATAGAGATATAGGTACTTAAGGTTAATATTATAAAGTAGCTAGCAGCTAAGCGGGGGGTGCCTTATAAGACTAGTAGTGTGGTTGCCTTATAAAGCTAGTATAAGGGGCAGTAATACCGTTAGGTATTACTAGCGGACTTTTATCTATTAGTGCGACGGCAACCCCTCTTATTATATTATAATTATAATACCTAACTATAGCTCTTTATTCGAGACCGGGCGATAAATAGCACCGGCTTAGCTACGTTAAGCTAATAAGGCAAGCACGTAACGGGCGCGCGGTAGCAAGGAGCGGGGCATAAGACTTAAAGCGTATTAAGACGTTAGGCAGCTAGGCCTACGGGTAACTATATTAACTAGCTAAAAGGCGCGGCGCGCTAGGCCTTAAGAGCCCGCGTTAGCTAAGGTATCCCTACTTACGGGAACCGGGGCCTATAAGGAAGCGCTTAGAAGTATATTAATTAAATTAGCAGCCCGAGGACGTGCTGCTATAAAGGGGGGATAGTTATAAGGTAGCTAGTAGCTAAGCGGGGGGTGCCCCGTAAGACTAGTAGTGCGGTTGCCTTATAAAGCTAGCGTAAGGGGTAGTAATACCGTTAGGTGTTACTAGCGGACTTTTGTTTATTAGTGCGATAGCAACCCCTCCCGTTGTATTATAAATATTAATATTACGATCTAACTATATAAAAAAAGAGTAGCTCGTTTTATTAAATTAACTATATAAGCTTTTAAGATATTAATTTATTTCTTAGTAATATCGTTCCGCGGTCTTTAATAAAATAAATTAGCTTTTAGCTAAAAGTATAGTAAATCTATATAAATTAAAAGGTCTTTTAATTAGTAAGCTTAAAGTAAATAAAATTAATAAGGCTTTACCTTTTTATACTAAATTATATAATACTATATATAATACGTACTATGTAGGTAGTAAGTTCGGTACTTAAAGGACTAGTCGTTATATTAAGGACGGTATCTTAATATTCCGGGCTTATTACTTTCTTTTAAACTTATATTAAGATTCTATTATATATAGTTATCTTATCGTATAATATAAGATCGTTATTTGCGATATCCGGTTAAAGAAAGAATCTATATACTAAAGAAGCAGGGGATTTAGGGAATAGGTTATTACCTTATAATACTATCCTTTTTTTAGTAAAGGGGGTACGTTCTTAATATTATTAATAAAGTTAATATTTTCTCTTAAGTTTAGCGCTATATAACTTAAAAGAGGACTTAGCACGTTTAGTAGTTACTATTACTTTTACTACCTTTCGTTTTTTTACTCTTATTAATTTATAATTATCGCTAAGAATTTAGTATAATTAGTAATTAGTATTAAATAAATAATCTTTAAGTAAATATATATATACTAAGTAAACGAAGAACTTATTAGTTATATTCTGCGTTATCCTTCTTAAGAAAAAGGGAACAAACACTCCTATATATATATATATAAATAGCCCTTTATTATAAGCCCTAAAATAATATAATACTTTATACGTATTATTATTCCTCTATAAGTGTTATAAGTCTTAGTATAATATAACACTCCGTATATATTATTGCTTTTTTATAGGTATTATAAGTCGTAGTATAATATATTACTTTATGCGTATTATTACTCTTTTAACAAACCTTATAGCTTAAAGTGTTTAAGCTAAGTAATATATAATCTCCTTAAAAGCATAAAGTATAAAGGATCTTAAAAAGGCTATTTAAGACTATATATAGCTTACTATAATATATAGTATATAGCTAGTAATAAGAGTTATAGCTTGTTAAAGGTTAAAGCAGCAGTGAAATTATAGGGATATTAAGAGATCACGTAATAGCACGTAATAGAAGAGTCGATGTTATATTAAGCAGGATTTAGCTAGAATTGATTTATTTAGAATTAAGTGCGTAAGTGCTTGTAGAATTCCTAGCTATTTAGTAGCGGGAGACTCGCCTTTTATAGACAAATGTAAGGGAACGGAGTAACATATCCGGACCGGCCTTCGGGCGGTCTTTAAGCCCGAGGAATGTTGATTTTAAAGCATTTTACCCCGTAGCTATATGTCCCTTCTTTATGTGGCAATCCGTGTTTAAAGTTAGTTAAGGTTAGTTTAGGTCTAAGCGGATCCTTGTTTTATCTAGCTACCTTAACCTCCTTAGTTCCGTAAATAACGTTATAGACATTATATAAGGACGTAAAAACCTAAAAAAATAATAAACCGAAGCTAGGCTATTTAATGCGGGTTTTTATATAATTTATACACCCCCCTATACTTAGCTAATTAGGTAAGAATTAAATAGCTGATTTATTAAAGTAGTAAAATCACTTTCTTATACCCTCCCTTAAAGAGTAGATTTTATATACTCTTTACTAATTTATTAAGGTAGTATATATATAAGGTAAAGTCCTTAGTTATATAGGAAAACCTCTTTTATACTTAGGATATATAAAAAACCTTTCTTTTTAAGAAAAAACATCTTAAGGTATATACTTATAGAAAAACCTTATAGAAGGAAAAATCTATAGTTTTATGATCTAAGGGTACTTAATAGGTAGCCTAGTCTTTAGGAA
This sequence comes from Ophiocordyceps robertsii, assembly GCA_027405785.1. NCBI lineage: Eukaryota > Fungi > Ascomycota > Sordariomycetes > Hypocreales > Ophiocordycipitaceae > Ophiocordyceps > Ophiocordyceps robertsii. The sequence goes on along the minus strand of JAPEBW010001622.1, from coordinate 1,042 downwards.
AAATTAATAGTAATTTAAAAACCTAGTTCTTTTAATCCTTATCTAAGAAACCTTTAAAAAGGAAAAACCTAGTAAGAGGAAGGGTATAGAAAGCAGTTACTTAATCTCCTTTTATCTATAGGGCTTTTATATTAAAGATAATCCGGACCTAAACTTATTAAGTAAGGTAGGACTTAATTCTTTAATAAAGATATTAGCTATATTGTCTTTTAATTTAACGTAGAAGACTTTAATTTCTTAATTTCTTATATTTATTCTCGTCTAGTAATATGCAGCACGTATATATTTAGTACGCTTATAGAATTCCGGATTCTCTGCTAATTTAATAGCAGCAGTATTATCTGTTAAAATAGGAGGAATACTATTAGAGATCTTTATAGATAAATCCTTAGTAATTATAGTAAAAAGACTATTTTAATAAATAGCTTCTTTAGCAGCCTCCTTAAGACCTATATATTCTGCTTTACACGTAGAGAGAATAACTGATTTTTGCTTAAAACAAGCCTAACTTATAACGTTATTATATATATAAAAACAATACCCTAAGACTAAGCAGGCATCTGTTAAATCTAAGGCCTAACTAGTATTAGTATAACCTTTTATATATAAAATGTTTAAAGGGATACTATACGTATATTTAATCTTAAGGCTAGGGTATTTATTTAAATATTTCTAAATTATATTTAAAGCCTTTATATACGTATTATTTAGTTTAAAAGCGAATCTCGCATAAGATATAACTAAATAAAGGATATCTAGCCTTGTAAATAAGGCTAAAAAGAATAAAGATCCTATTTCTTTTTAAAATTATAATATTACCTCTTTTAAAGGTAATTCCTTAGCTTTTACTAGCTTAATTCCTACTATAGCAAGCATATTCGAAGTCCTTATAGCTTCTTTATTAAACCCCTTTATTTTATTTAAGGTATATTTTTCTTAGGATATATATAGCTCTTTTTCTATTTCGGTTAATTTATATATTTATACTTAAGAAGTCTTTTATATCTCTTAGTATAGTAAAATCTAAGTATTTAGCTAATTA
>JAPEBW010001621.1:0-21220 GCA_027405785.1 Ophiocordyceps robertsii | reverse complement strand
CGTTTATATATAGTAATTAGTCCGTTATACTAGCTTAACTAGCGGTAATTAGTTTATAGTATTAGCCTTAATTAGCGGTAATTAGTCCGTAATACTAGCCTTAATTAGTAGTAATTAGTTTATGCCTTATCCCTTTATTCTTATACTATAAAGCGTAGTAAATAATAGCAATTCTTACTTATTTAAATAAAAATCCTTTAAATATCCGCTAAGCTAAAAGCAACTATATTATACGATTAAGTACTTATTTTATAAGAAGTTAAATACTAAACGATATTTTTTTAGTAAGAAGCTCTTATTAGCTTTTAAGTTTAACCTTAATAATAAGCACCTTTTCCTTAACGCGCTTATAATAAAACTCTAAGATAAGTAGGCTATAAAAGCGGAAAAGGCCGCGGCCTCTTAAGTATACTAGTTTAATAATCTCCTTTACCCTTTTTTAAGGTATTATACCGCAATAGCCTATAAAGCTAAATAGGATATAAAATAAGTCCCGCTTAGCTAAGCTAAGACTACTACCTTTTAAAAGGTAATCCGCTTTTAAAATACTAATAAAGAATAAACTATAAAACGATAAAATCTATATAATTAAGTAAACTAAATTTAGTATTACTTAAATAAATCAATTATCTTTTAAATAAAAAAAGTAAAGATAAGCTAACCTTAAAACTATTTAGCTCCTTACTTACTAAATACCTTCTAGATTAAGCTTATAATAAAGTTACTTTTTCCTTAAGACGATAAGCTTAATAGATACTTTTACTACGTACTATTAATAAAGTTTAGCTTAAAAGCCTTAACTAGAAATCCGCTTTAAAGGATACTTAATAGTTTCTTAGTTTAGTATTATTACTACGCCTTATAGCATAAGGATAAGGGGATAAGGCGCGGACTAATTACCGCTAGTCGGGGCCGGTACTACGGACTAATTACCGCCGGTTAAAGCCGGTACTATAGACTAATTACTGCTAGTTAGGCTAGTATAACGGACTAATTACTATACGTAAACGTATATAAGGGTTTAGAAATAGTAAAAAGCTTATCTATTTCTTAAAAGCATAGCGTGCTACTTTATACTTAGTTCTTTAAGCTAATTTTAAGGATTTTTAACTATACTATCCGTAGTACGTAAAGTAAACTATAGATATCCTTATAGAATCGCTTAATAAACTAAGTATAAGCCCGGTTAAAAACACTATAGACTATAGTTAGGGAAATCCCTTAAATATCCTTAGATATCCCTTAAAAATCGCGGTAAGGTTTATCCTATATCTTCCGGGGTGCTTCCGTAGTTAAAAACGGGTCGAACTATAGTTAAGATATCCCGCGGAAATCCTTAAAAATCCCTTAAAGATACCGGCGGAATCCGCTTAATAGTTTCCACGGTATCTCCTATAGTTAGATACGTTATAAACTATAATCGGGTAGGCTCCTAACTATCCGTAGTTATATCTTAGAAACCTTAGCGGGGTCCGATTAGTGATGTTCGTCGTATCTCCTCGGGCGAGCCTTTATAGTATGTGCTCCGGGCGTTCCCGTCGTGGGGTTCCGTAGGGCTTCCTTAAGAGTAAAGTAAGGAGTCTAGGCGTGGCCGTTTAGATTCTATAACATACTCGTCCTTTTTCCTTATTATTTACTATCTTTTATACTATAAATACTAGCGCTATAAATAGTATTAGCTTATAAACTCGTTTTAATCGTCTTTATTTAGTAAGCTAGCTAAATATTATATTTACTACTTTTTTATTCTTATTACTTAATAAATATAATCTTAATACGATTTATTAATATTACTATTCTTTTATTTAAGGAATACGTATATATTTAGATTTATCTATATATACTATACCCTTATTCCTTTAAAGGCAAGGAAACGACTAAAAGATATATTAAACCTTTAATACGTATTTTAAGTCCTTAGTATAGATCTAAACGCCCTTATTAATAGTAAGTTTTAAGAGGTTCTTAGTTCGGCTTATTTTAAGCTTATAGTTTACTATAAGATCCTTTTATAAAAAGTCCTTAACGGGGTTTCTTATATTTAGGTTTTTTATAAGGACTTCCGCTAAGGGAGTAGTAATGTCGACCTCTTTATATAGCTAAAACTGCTTAATAAGGTCGTAATTATCCTTACTTTTTAGCTTTAGCGGAGTATTAATAATTCCTTAAAATAGTTTATTGCTATAAAGCTCTTAAAATCCTATATTATCGTTTAAGTAAGGTTAAAGGTATTAAGGAAGAATATTATGTTAAGCCTTAATAGTAGCGCTTAGACTTATATAAGTAAGGTATAGCTAAAACTAGCTAAAATTATTATAGTAACTAAGTAAAGTACTTATTTATATATCGCTAGTCTTAGCTAAACTATCTTAACTTTAACTTCGATCTTTTTATAAGCCTTAATTTATAAGACCGATATAAAGTTAATAAGGTCCTTTAAATAAGAAACTAAAAAGTCTTAGCTAATTAATATATTAGCTACTAAGCGTTTTACTATTTAAAGGCCGATCCTTATTTTTATAACTATAAGGCCACTATTTAGCCTTCTTAGTATATATATAGTAAATGTTACTTATTTAATAATAGCCGTTCTTCTTACTTTTTAAATAGGAATTTATTAAGAGGAGTTTATAATTATATCTTAAAAAGTCTTTATTAAGTCAGCTTAAATAAGGCTTTAGTTTGCCTTAATATCTATATAGGCCTTAATGCTTATTATAGGCCTTTCTTTTCTATAAACTAATAAGCGTATATAAGTAAACCGTAATAGCTTATTAAAGCTTAATAGTTAAACGTTAAGAGAAGCCTTAACTATTTAAACGCTTTATAGCTTCCGAATAACTACTTACTATATTAAACTATATCTTTATATAGTAACGTCTTAGCTAAGCTTAAGTGGGTATTTATCTTTAATATATTAATAAAGCTTATTTCTTAAAGGGAATACTTCGCTATAAAATCCGTATACTTTATCGGCCTTTAGAACTAAGTTTACTATAATATAGATTGCGGTTTTCTTTAAGCTTTTATAAGTATTTATTTAAGCTCTTTTTATATTATACTCTTTATCTTTTAAATAGTTATAAGTCTTTACTATAGTTCTTTCCTTAGTTATAATATATACTTAGTTTAGCTTTAATATTAATAAGCATATAGTCTTAAAAGTTCTTTTCCTTTTAAGCCGGAGGACCTTAGCTTATATCCTTAGCTATTTAAATAAGTTTCTTCTTTAACTTAGTAAGCGCTATAAAGCTTATAGTCTATCCGCCTTTATTAAGCGGTTTAAGAACGTAACCCGCGGTCTTAGCAAGCCCTTAATAAATAGCTAAGGCGTCTTAAACTATCCTTTAAGTGCGTATAAAGTCCGGCTAGTTAGTCCTTACCTTTTTATAAGTTAAACCTATTTTTTTTACGCTAGTAAGTACTTTTAAGATCTTAAAGTATATTTTACTTATAGCTAAAGAAGAATTTCATTATATTTATTAATCTCTTTATTAATACCCTTATTTCTTAATAAACATTATAAGAATTCTTATAAATAAATATTTAGCTTTTAGTAAATTTTTATAATTAAGTAGTTTAGCTAATAAAGCGCGGCCTTAGCTTTATATTATAAGCGCAATATTTAAAACTTAAAGTTAGACCTTACTACTATATCTTTAATTTTAAAGTGCTTTTTATTAAGTACTTATACCGCTATATTTAAGCGGATTTTAAACTATTTTTATAAAGCGGAGATCTATTAGCTTAGTCTAACGCTAAGCTTACTAGGCTTTTTTAATTATAGTTTTAAAAGGTCTTTAAAACATTATTCCGCCGCGCTTCCTTAAAGAAATTATAGTAATTAAATAGCTAATTCGTTTATATAAGGCTTACTTTTATAAGTATTTTAGCTAATAAAGTTAATAAAACGGTTTACTCCTTAGAATATACTAGCCTTATTATTTTCTTAGACTTTATTAAAAGATACTTTTAGCGGTCTTAATAAATTAAGAGTATTACTATTTATATATATATATATCTCTATTTATATACACGCCTTATTTTTAAGATACGTACTAATACTAGCCCGCCCTACCTACTTATAGTGCCCGCGCTTAGTAAGTACCTATACCTTCTAAATGCCCGCGCCTATATATATAGCCTATATACATAGCCTATATACGCAGCCTACACACGCAGCCTATATATATAGCGCTCTTAGCTATAGCTTAATTCGCTTAAAAAACGTATCTTTAAAGCTCTCGCGAGATACGCGTATAGCGCGGCCCGTTAATTTATCCGGGCCGGTGCCGCGGGCGAAGACGTAGGCCCGCCCTTAATGCCCTTAACGCTATACCGGCGGCGGCGATATAGCTACGCGCCCTTAATTACCTTAACGCCGCCTAATTCCCTTAATACTACTATATCGCCGCTGCTAGTAGGTAGGTATAGGTGCCTCTCTCGCCCTTAACGCTATACTAGCGGCGGCGATAAAGCTATATCGCCGCCTAGGGCTATATCGCCGCCTAAGACTATATCGCCGCTTAAGGCTATATCGCCGCCTAGGGCTATATCGCCGCCGCCGGTGCTATAAGCGCCCTTACTGCCCTTACCGCCCTTACCGCGTCCTCCTTTTAATCCCCTTCCCCTTATATTGCCTTAAGCCGACGATCTCTCTTATAACGCTATAAGAGACCTTAGGCTATAGCTAAGTTTATCGATCTCGTTATAAAAGAGGTATCTTTAAACGCTTATATTAAGCCGCCTTAAGCTAGCTTAACTTAAATTAAGTAGCTTTCGCGGCGGTATAGCTAGCTATAATACCCTTATTAATACGTCTTAGTATTTAAGGGAGTTAAGTATAGGTAGCTTAGTATTATAAGGCCGGCCGCGTATAACTATAACGATATTAAGATCGCGGATTTAGAATAATATCCTTAAGGTCTTAAGAGTTATTATTAGTAGTGAAATATATAAAAAAAGGGGGGGGTCTTTACTAATAGCTTCTTAAGCTACTATTAGATAAGAATATTACGCTTTTTAAGCGTTAGCCTAGCTTAAAGGCGTTAAAAGATCGTGTATATATAAGGTAGGCTAAGCTATAATATAAAGCGCCTATTATAAGGCCGTAGTAGCTAGGGCTCTTAAGTTAATAAAAGCATCGCGGTAATAGTAAGTTAATACTATATAGTAAGAAAATTAATAGCTTAATAGGTAACCTTTATATTAAAGTCCTTAAGCTAAGATAATTACTTAAAGAACCGCTGCCTTTATCGAATCTCTTGCTAAGCCGCTTTTTATATATAGGATATCTCTTTATTCTTAATAATTTAAACGAGGGTATCGTAAAGATATAAGAGGTTAAAGGTGCCTAGAAGTAAATAAGACTTTATGTCTTTATAGGCGGTCTTAACCGGGCTATTAACCCGCTAGCTAAAGTTACGATAGCGGCTAATAAAGCAGCCTGCTTATTGCTCCCGCTACGGTATATATTCGTTTAAGATATAGGTTACGATATAGCCTTAGTATTGTTAACCGAATTGCTAATTAAGCTGCTACTACGCCTTATAAAAATCCGCTTCCGTCTTTAAGTAAATAACGCGCTGCTTAAGCTAGTAGCATTCCCTCGCAGCTAAATTCGACTTCTTTATCGTTTAGACTAAACATAGCGGCGGTAGCGGTAGCGGCGGCTCCTTATTCGGTGGCCTTACGAGTAAGAATAGCTTTAACCTTAAGAAGGACTTCTTCTTTACTTAGATTTTTAAGACTATTAGGATTTGCTAAGTCTTTTTAACGTAACTAAATTCGGGCCCGAATATTGCTATTAATATAATATATATAGAGTTATTATTATATAAAAGGGAAAACATAAAGAAGGGCGTTTTTAAAGGCGGCTTCCTTATTTATAATAACTATAAAGGGCTTTAGTGCCCTTACTTATATACGAAGGGCGTTAAGGGACTTATAAAGCTACTAATATCCCTCTTCTTTCTCTATATTAATAAGGCTAAAGGCGAAGTTAGCTAAAGACTTTTAATTAGTGACTTTAGTAGACTAAAAAAAGAAGAGCTTAAAGCGGTTAGTCTTATATATATTATCGAGGCCTAGAGCCTTAAGGAAGCGTTTCTATATCTTTTAGCACTATAAGTAAGTTTAAAGCACGCTTTAAATCTTATTTTTATTATATAAGTCGAATTTAATATAATAAGGAAGATTTCCTACTTAAAGATGCCCGATAAACGCTTATATAGCTGTCTTACTATTAAGAGCTTTAAAACGAAGCTTTTAGCGATCGTTATAGATATCTTAAAGGCGGAAGAACGCTATAATAGGCTTAGCATCTTATAAGATAGTAAAAATCTCTTAAGCTAGCAGCGCTTTATATTTTAAGAGGTTCTTCTTAAGCTCTTACTATATAACGGTCTATTAGCGATAAATATTATATGCTAAGGGATTAAAAGAAGGCTTATAGTTATAGTAAGCCTTAGTAACTCGAAAATCCTACTTTTAAGCTTCCTTATCGAGGGAGGCTATTATAATAAGGCGGAAAGGGCAGTTAAGCTTCTAAGTAAAAGGCTTATATAGCCCTACGCTAGTAAAAGCCCGCCGTAAGCCAGGATCGCATATAAAGAGAACTCGGCTTATAAGGGTGATCCTATTAATATCTCGCTTATAAGAGCTTAACCGCTTAACGATAGCTATACCGTTATCGCAAAGTAACCTTTAGATAAAGCTTTACGCCGCATCGTAGGTTTCGAAGCTTAAGGAAGGCGGTAGGGGCTAAATCGTAGCTTCGCGTTCTTCGTAGACATTAAGGGCATTATAGGCTTTATTTAAGTCGCTTTACGGCATAGGGGCATTAAGGAGAGAGAGAAGAGGGTCTATTATAACGCTAGCGATAGCTTTAATTAATATATATATATATATATATGTATGTATGTATAGAATGTCGGCTGCGTATATAGGCTACGTATATGTATATGTGGGCTGTATTTATAGGCGCGGGCATTTAGAAGGTATAGGTACGTGCTAAGCGGGCTCGGTATAAATTAGCGGGGCGGGCTAGCGCGGGTACGTATTTTTAAAATAGGGCGTGTATACGAATAGAGATATATATGTGTATAAATAGTAATACTTTAAATTAAATCTCCTTATATCTTAAGCTAATAAGTAAGGTTTTTCTTAAGGCTTAATAAGTATATCTTCTTTTCTTAATACTTAAAGGAGATTAAGGAATTATTTATTTAATATTACCATTATTCCTATTAAAAGGCTTAAGGCTATACTTAGTCTTAGTATCTACGCGCTAAGTATAGATAAGTTTAGCTTACTTAAGGTATCGCTTATTGCGTTTTTATTACTTATTATTAAGGTCTTAGTCTTAATACTCTTGCTAAGCACTTAACCTTTTATTTTATACGTATCTTAAAATCCGGTATACTATAAAGCCTTAAGTATAAAAAGCTCGTTTTTATTAATTAAAAGTCTTAAAAATACTTTAATTAGCGCGGCTATAGTAAATAAGGCTAAATAGTAATACTAAATAAAAAAACTACTAAGTATTTTTAAGGCGGATTTTTAATTTAAGCTTATAAACTAAACTTAATTAATAGTATATAGTAAAAATATCCGCTAAGCTTATCGTCTTTAAAAAAGAGTAGCTTTATTATAGGCTTAATTTAAAAAGTATTTAGTAAGTTAGGAGCTAAAGAGTTTTAAGGCTAGCTTATTCTTATTTTTTTTATTTAAAGGATAATTAATCTATTTAAGTAATATTAAATTTAGTTTACTTAATTATATAGGTTTTATCGTTTTATAGTCTATCCTTTTTTAGTATTTTAAAGGCGGATTACCTTTTAAAAGGTAATAGTCTTAGCTTAGCTAAGTAAGACTTATTTTATATCTTATTTAGCTTTATAAGCCATTACGGTATAATACCTTAACAAGAGTAAAGGAGATTATTAAACCGGTATACTTAATAGGCCGCGGCCTTTTCCGCTTTTATAGCCTACTTATCTTAAAGTTCTATTATAAGCGTATTAAGAAAAAAGTACTTATTATTAAAGTTAGACTTAAAGGCTAATAAGAGCTTCTTATTAAAGAAAATATTATTCGGTATCTAACTTCCTATAAGATAAGTACTTAATCGTGCGATATAGTCGCTCTTAGCTTAGCGGATATTTAAGGGATTTTTATTTAAATAAGTAGGAATTACTACTATTTACTACGCCTTATAGTATAAGGATAAGGGGATAAGGCGCGGACTAATTACCGCTAGTTAAGGCTAGTACTACGGACTAATTACCGCCGGTTAAGGCTAGTACTACGGACTAATTACCGCCGGTTAAGCTAGTATAACGGACTAATTACTATACGTAAACATATATAAGGGTTTAAAAATAGTAAAAAGCTTATTAATTCTTAAAGGTATAGCTAGCTACTTTATACTTAGTTCTTTAAGCTAATTTTAAGGATCTTTAACTATATTATCTTACTATTTATTATTAATATATAAATAAACTATAGATATCTTTATAAAATTACTTAATAAATTTAGTATAAGCTTAATCGGAAATACTATAAACTATAATCGGGGAAATCCTTTAAATATCCTTAAATAACCCTTTAAAATCGCGGTAAAGTATATCTTATATTTTTAAGGTGCTTTTATAGTTAAGAACGGGCCGAACTATAGTTAAGATATCCTATAAGAATCCTTAAATATCCTTTAAAGATACTAGTAGAATCCGCTTAATAGTTTTTATAGTATTTTTTATAGTTAGAAACGTTATAAACTTTAATTAAATAGGCTTTTAAGCCTTTATAGTTATATATTAAAAACCTTAGTAAGGTCTAACTAATAATCTTTATCGTATTTCTTTAGGCGAGCTTTTATAGTGTATACTTTAAGCGTTCTTATTATAAGGTTTTATAAGGCTCTTTAAAAGTAAAGTAAGACGTCTAGGCATAGCCGTTTAAATTCTATAATATACGCTTTATATACTTACTTTTAAGACCTTTTTAAAAAGAATGTTTTTTAATACTATTAAATATATTTTCAACCTTAAAAGTAAGGAATTAAGTATTAAGGCTATTAAGGACCTTATTACCCTACCCGCCTTTACGCGGGAATATAAATATTTAATACTTTAGTATTAACTATACTAATTATAATTAGTAAAATAACTTAACCTTACCTTAATACCTTTTTAGTAGCTAAACGTGCGTTAATTAGCGGAAAAGTATAAGTAATAACGCTATATAAAAAGGACGATAAGTTAAAAAGTCTAAAAATAAAAAGCGGGGGATAGCTATAATAGTAGTAGTAAGTAAGATATAATATCTCGCTTATAAGTAGCTTATAAAGCTAATATATAGTATAGAGGATATAGTAGAAAATTAAAAAACAGTATAAAAAGTAAGTAAGATAATAATATAAGATAAAGCTAAAATAAGCTAGTTTCTTATAATAAATCTTCTTATAAAAAACAAATATCCCTTAGCGCAGCAACTTTTTATAGTCCGATAAAATACTTTAATATATACTTAAAAAAAAGTTAGAAAACCTTATTACTATTTTTAGCCGGATATACTAATCGCTTTAAAAAGATAAAAACACACGACTAAATAACTAATAAGGATTTATAATGAAGCCGTTTACTTATTATCCTAAGCTACTTAACTACTATTAGCTAAACAAGCCGAAAAACTATTAAAGAATAAGGATAATATATTATTAATATAGTATAAAAGCGCTATTATAAAGCTATTACTTATCGCTCCCTTTACTTTATTCTTACTTTAAACTAATAAGGATATTAGCCTTTTTCTCTTACTTAAAAAAGTAATTATAAAATTTAAGCAGCTATATATAAACTCCTTACTTTACTCTTAAAGAGCCTTATAAAACGTTATAGTAAGAACGCTTTAAGTACGCGCTATAAAGGCTCGCTTAAAAAGACGCGAAAAACATTATAAAACAAACCTTACTAAGGTTTTTAAAATATAACTATAAATACTTAAAAGCTTATTTAACTATAGTTTATTACGTTTTTAACTATAAAAGATACTATAAAAGCTATTAAATAGATTTTACTAGTATTTTTAAAGGATATATAAGGATTTCTGCGGGATATCTTAACTATAGTTTATTCTGTTTTTAACTAAGGAAATACCTTTAAAGATATAGGATAAACTTTACCTAGATTTATTAAGGATATTTAAGAATGTTTTTAGGATTTCCTAAATTATAGTTTAAAGTGTTTTTTACTAAGCTTATACTTAGTTTATTAAGTAATTTTATAAGGATACTATAGTTTATTTATATATTAATAATACACGGCTAGATAGTATAGTTAGATATCCTTAAAATTATTTTAAAGAACTTAGTATTAAGTAGCTAGATTTACTTAAAAGAAAAGATAAGCTTTTTACTATTTATAAACCATTATATACGTTTATATATAGTAATTAGTCCGTTATACTAGCCTAACTAGTAGTAATTAGTCTATAGTATAAGCCTTAATTAATAGTAATTAGATTATAGTACTAGCCTTAATTAGCAGTAATTAGTCTACGCCTTATCTCCTTATCTTTATACTATAAAGCGTAGTAATAAAGATAGCTTTAACCTTAAAAAGAACTTGTTTACTTTTATTATTTTAAAAACAATTAAGATTTTTTAAGTCTTTTAAGTTTAATTAGATTTAGGTCTTAATATTAGTATTAATATAATATATATAATGTTATTATTATATAAAAATAAAGATAAAAAAAGCCTTTTTTAAAGCGGCTTTATAATTTATAATAACTATAAAACGATTTAGTTACCTTCTTTATATATAAAGAGCGTTAAAAAACTTATATACTTATTAATATCCCTTGTTTTTTTATATATAAATAAAGCTAAAAGCTAAGGTAGCTAAAAACTTATAATTAGTAACTTTAATAACTTAAAACAGAAAAAGCTTAAAAGAGTTAGTTTTATATATATTTAAAAAGCTTAAAAGCTTTAATAAGTGTTTTTATATTTATTAATATAAAAAGTAAGTTTATAATATGCTTTAAACCTTATTTTAATTATATAAGTCGAATTTAAGATAATAAGAAAACTTGCTTACTTAAACATTCTTAAAAAAAACTTATATTACTATCTTATATTTCAGAGCTTTAAAAAAAAGCTTTTAGCAATTATTATAAAAATTACGATGCCGGAAAGTAACGCCCTTATTAACTAGCTATTATGTATAGATAACCGGCAAGCAAAAAGTAGGCTAGTATAGCTAGTTAAGGCGTAGCGCCGATACTGTATATTTATATGCGCATATCCCCCGCGCCTACGTAGCAGACTCTTTAACCCACATACATATCGTATATATATCGCAAAGTAAAGCTTTTCACACCGCAATTTCTACTTTAAGCTGCCGCCGCAATAAAGTCTCTTCTAAACACCACCCTCTCGTCGTTTAAGGAGGCATAGGCTACCTATAACGCCTTTGCTCGCAGCTAAGGCTTCGCCCTCGCTATAGCTATAAAGAGGCTTAATACGGCCGCCCCTTCCTATACCTTATTACGCTGCTTAAAGGGGCGTAAATACGTTAACTGCGGTAATAAGACTATCGCTAAACGCCGTAAGACGAGCACCTAAATAACTTAATGCCCCTTCCGGCTAATATTAAAGCTAGACTAGCTTTAAAGGTCTTAGTTAGTCTTTTATATCTTTACTACTAAAGACTTATATAACTACCCCTTTATTAAGGCAATAGTCTACGTAAAGTATAAAGGGGAGGTTATTACGAAATACTCCTTTAATATCGTTTAAGCATATAATAATAGCTTATGGCTAGGTATTATTATAGCATAGCTATAAGCACGTTCTTTAAAAGACCCTAACCTTATAAGTATTCTACTTCGGCAGGTTTATAATACCTTAGCCTAGCATTATAAGAAAGAGCTTACTAAGCGCACACTACTATAATTTCTCTATAATTAGCTATATTACTTAAATAACTTCTTTATTAAAGACGCACGCGATTAAGCAAGCCGCCTTTCCTCGCTCTTTATTGCCTTAAAAAGCGGTATTTAGCTACTCTCTTAGTTCTACGATATCTAGCAGCTTAATTACACTTATAAGACTTATCGCTTTAATATGCTACTCCTTAATATATACGGTATAATATATATAAAGAAGACCTTCTTAATAGCTTTAATCTTCTTACTTAGCGAGGCTAAGCTTAATTACCGTTAAGCTATTATAGCCCTGCTTATATTAGTTGCTAAGGCGGGAATTTAACTACTATAGGTTATTATTATAGACCGTGATTTAGCCCTTATTAACGCCCTTACGAGCTTTAAAGAGCTTAAATATACGACTTAATTGCTTTGCCGCTAGCACGTTAGTAAGAATATGCTTACTAAGTATTAGGCCTACTTCCTTAAGGCGACGAAAAACGCATAAAGCGGCTAAATTAAGCGAGCACTAAGCTTTGTATTATTCTTTTAAGAATAAGAGGGTCTTATCGGCTTAGATACTATAAATACCTTTAATTAGCGCCTTTAGGTATATAAGAGGGTAAGGCACCTACTTACTGCTATACGTTATACCTTATAGACTTAGCTAAAGCCTTAAAAAGAGAAGATCGTTACTTACTTCGTTAATTAAAGCCGTTACTTTAAGTATATAATAACCTTAGTTATTAAGAGCCTATATTCTACGATAAAGCGGTTCCTTTAATCGTTAATAAGGGACCTTATAACCGCCTTTAAGAAGTTTTATGCGTTTTAAGTATATTAAGCCTCCGAAATTAAGGCTATTCGTTTTTATAATATATATAAGATTACGACCTTTACTTTTAAGGACCTATACCTACCTATACGCGAGAAAGTCTCCTTACGGGCCCTTAAGCCTATAGCTAAACAATACTATATAATTCAAACAAACCTATATATAAAGAAGCTCGTATAGCTATTAAACGGCTGCTTTATTTAATAAGATTGCCTCTATACCTTTACTATTAGTATAAGCTTACTATACCGCTATCTTATCTTTAAGCGGCTTAAAGAGAAAGCATCGCTTTAGCTTAATAACTTTAACCCCTTTTAGCACGTATAGCTACTACTAAGTATTATAAGCCTTAAAGCCCCCTACGAGCCGCTTATTATACGTAGTAAAGGGAGGCTAAAAGGCGCCCTTAACCTCGAGAAAACACGCGGCACACGGCGCGAGCCGTTAACATATAATATTATAGAAAGCCTCGAACGTGCCGAAGCTATAAGGCCGCCGCCGTTAGCAGCAGCCGCGCTGCCGCCGTTAATAGCGCCGCCGGCACTTAACACTAACGGCACGGGCAAGACAGCCTCTACACAAGGCTTGCGATACCTTTAATAGCACGGCGATCTCTACGAACCTAGCATAGCGATACTATAAGCATACTAACGAGCTATACGCACGCCGTTCTCTAACGATAAGCTTGCCGGCGAGCTTACTTACAAGCCTTATAGGTTATAAGACTAGCCGATCGACCTTATATAAGACGAAATCGTCGTCGCGATGCCCTCGTAAGGGCTCTTATAAGAGCTCTCGCAAGATATAGAGCATAAGTCGTTCGAGCCGGCCTAGTAAGAGCGTATAGCTACTTAATAGGATAAGATAGAGGTAGACGTCTTTAAGGAAGAAGAGGTATAGTAAGATTTATATAGGGATAAACTTATATAGGGATATATACCTCGGGCGGCGGCTAGGCCGCCGCTAGCAAGCAGGGCGGGCAAGGCTCCTCGCTTAATTTAACAAAATAACGTATCTTTAACCCTTACGCTTTATATACGTAAATAACGTAAGCAGCTTGCCTACTAATATATAAATAGCTTTACTTTGCGATATGTATACGATATATATATATAAGTTAAAGAGTTAACTATATAGGCGCGGGGGATATACGTATATAAATATGCGGTATCGGCGCTGCGCCTTAACTAGCCACACTAGCTTACTTTTTACTTGCCGGTTATCTATATATGATTGCTAGTTAATAAGGGCGGAAAGTAATTATAAAACGCTTAGTATTAAAAAAGATATTTAATACCTCTTATACCTATAAAGCTTTATATTTTCAGAGGTTTAGCTTAAAGTCTTACTATATAGTAGTTTGCTAGTAATAAATATTATATATTAAGGGATTAAGATTAAGCCTTTAGTTATAATAATCTTTTTTAATATAAAAACCTTACTTTTATACTTTAAAAGCTTTGTTAGTAGTAAAAGTAAAGTATAAAACTATTTTAAGAAAGTAAAAAAGATAGTAAAGCTTAAAAGTAAAAAACTTATTAAGCCTTATTCTTATTAAAGCTGATTATAGCTTATAATCGTTAAGAAATACAACTTAAGTTATAAGGGCGATTTTATTAATATCTTACTTATAAAGACTAAACTACTTAATAATAATAGCTTTATTTTTATAAAAGAAGCTTTATATAAAGCTATATGCTTTATTATAAGTTTAAAAGCTTAAAGAAGACGGAAGGGGCGGGATTCTAGCTTTAAGGGCTTTAAGAGCTTAAAAGCATTAAAGAGCTTTATTTAAGTTGTCTTAAGACGGTATAAAAGCATTAAAAAAAGGAAAAAGGGGTTTATTACAGCGCTTAAAATCTTTAAAAGTAGTACGGGCAAGGGTCTTCTATATATATATAGGCAAGGGTCTTAAGTAAGAGCTTTAAAAGTAAAATATATATAAGCAAGCGAGGGTAAGCAAGGGTAAGTACGTATATAAGCTATTTATATAAGTGCGGGCGGGCGTATAAGTATTTAAAAAGTATATATACTTATTATATAAAGGCGGTATAAATAGGCGGGGCGGGCTAGTAATAGTAAATATATTTTTAATAAGGCGTAAGTATATATTAAGATATATATAAGTATAAATAGTAATATTTATACTTAAAAAGTTATCTTTTTATTAAAAGTAGCGTATAAAGCTCTTGTTTTTTAAAAATGTAAAGCTAAACGATTTACTATTATAAAGAAAATATAGCTACTTTTTACACCGTAATTTATTAATACGTTTAAGTAATATCTTTTTAATTTTAATAATAAGGTTATTCTTATACTTTAAGAAATATTATTGAATATAAGTAAGTTCTTTATCCTTAAGAATAGCTTTACTATTCTTAAGCTCGTAAGATTTTTACTTTATAAACTAATTCCTTAGTATATCTTTATTTTTTTATTAAATTAAATTATTTAAGTTTTAAAGCATCTTTATAGCTTTAATAACTAGAATTTTAATAACTTTATAGCTTATAACTATTTTATTCCTTTAAAGATTTTCTTTACTATAAATTATAATATTATATAGCTTAAAGTTATTTTTCCCTTTTTACTATTTGTTTTAGTTAAAATTTAACCTTTTTCTTTTAAAACTACTTTACTTTATTAAGTATCTTTAAATTTAAAATCTTATTATAAAAATTATAACTTTTCTTAAAAGACTAGCTATATCTTTATAACGTATTTTTAATAGCCAAATAAAGAAGTTTTCTACATTTTTTAAGCTTATTAGCTACTTTATTATTTTATTATTTAAGATTCTGTTTATTTTTATTTCAATCTGTAATATATTAA
Source organism: Ophiocordyceps robertsii (assembly GCA_027405785.1). NCBI lineage: Eukaryota > Fungi > Ascomycota > Sordariomycetes > Hypocreales > Ophiocordycipitaceae > Ophiocordyceps > Ophiocordyceps robertsii. The sequence continues at coordinate 5,622 of JAPEBW010001621.1, read as the reverse complement.
AACAGAGATATATAATCTTCCTTTAGCTTTATAATTTTCTTTATTAACTTTATATTACTATTTAAAAGGTTTATAATAGTCTTTTAATTTTTCTTTTTTAAAAGTAAACGTTATTTTATTTTAGTTTAATTATTAGTTCCTTTTTCTTAATTTCCTTTATATTAGCTTTAATATTCCCTTTAAGGTTTTTAATAAAAGCCTTCATATAAATAGTAAGTTCCTTAGTTATTATAGTAGGTTTATTATAACTCTTTTTTTATTATAAAAACTAGCCACCTTTTTACTTATTTAAAAAGTATATATAGTAGTTATAATTATATTTTTTAGTCTAAAAAAGCCACTTATACGACTTATTCTTTATATTAAGAAATATATTAACCTATTTTATAAAAGGAGTATAAAGCTTATTATTTTCATTTTTATTAAAAAGTGGCTTTTTGTTTTTTCTTTTAAGGTTTTTTAAATTATAGTTTACTTTTACATTTAAAGGCGCAACGTATATATTAAAATAATAAACATTTTCGTCGTGTTTAGAAATAGTTTATTAGGAATTTATAAGCTTATAATCTTTTTAGTCTTTAAAGGATTTCTTTAATAATTGTTTAAGCTTACTCTTTTTATCTTAATATAAAAGTCTTTTAATCCCTTTATAAGTAAACGAGTTTTAAACTAACTTAAATTTAGTATTATAAGCTTTACGTTACTTTCTTAAGTATTTTTAGTAAAAAGTAATAGTACAAAGTATTATAGATTAAAAGCTAAAAAGGCATTATTCTTTAAAATTATTAATATCTTTTTTTATAAACATTTTATTTCTTAATATAATCTATTATAATATAGCCTTCGTTTTAAAAGTTTAAGTATTATATAGCTTTGTAGTAGGTTTTAGCGGGCTTACCTTAAAGGTATTTAGGTTTATTAAGTTACTTAAGTTATGCTTTTACTTTTTATAGTTTTTCTTTATTACCCCGCTAAGAGTTAAATAGTGTTTTTTTTACTACTAGCGTTTATACGACTTATTATTTATTTTAACCGCCAAATTAATATAGTTTAAAAAGGTCTTTAGCTTATTTAAGCGGTAAATTTCGTCTTTTACTTCTTATATAAGTCCCTTATAAAAAGTAGCTATAAAGGTATATTTGTTTTTAAAATTAAAAGTTATTTATTTAAGTTATACTATATAAGCCGATAAAAATATAAGTTACTTAAGGCTTTTTAATTTCTACTTTACTAATTACTACTTATTAACTATTTTAAACGTTTTTTATAAAGGTTTTTTAAATATAGTATAATAAGATAAGTTACTATCGCACTAATAGATAAAACTCCGCTAATAATACTTAATAATATTACTGCCCTTTACGCTAGCTTTATAAGGTAACCGCACTACTAGTTTAATAAGGTCTCGCCCCCGCTTAGCTACTAGCTACTTTATATTAAAAGTATTAAAATCGCAAAAAGTTTTATTTCTTTTTAAATCTTTTTCTTTAAAGCTACTATTTATATAGTCCTTAAGAATATGTTAAACTTATATTACTACTAAGGTTTATAAGCAACTAAATATAAATAGAACTTTTACTACTTTTTAATTTATATTAATAAGGTAAAACTTAAAATTAGCTTTTTAAAAAGTAATAAACCTTTATACTTAAGCTAATTCTTTATTATAAGGCTTAAGAGCTTTATTTTCAAAAATAAAACTTTTATTAATTAAAAAATAAAAGGGTTTTAAAAGTTTTAAATATCTTAACTTAGCTTATAGCTAATTAATTAGTTATAATATTGCAAAAGTAAGTATCTTTTTAGTATTAAATAGATTTTAATAATAATAAAAATACCCCTTTTTTATAGCTTAAAGATTTACTAAGCATAAAGATACTAAGTAACTTTTATTAAAGTTATAGGTCGGATTTATTGTTATAAGCTAGTTTTATATTTTTAAAACACTTTTTTACTTTATATTTTAAGTCGTAAATAAGTATAATAGCGTAATTTATCTAGGTAATATTTTACTCTTAAAATAAAGGCGAAAACGTAGTTTAAGAATAAAACTAAAGAAGGTAAAGGTATTTTATTATACGGATTCTTTAAGTTAAAACTAGCTAATGAAAAAAAAGAGTTAAAAAAGGTTAAAAAGAAAAAAAAGAAAAACCTTCTTTTTAACTTTTTTAAAGCTATTAAAAAGCTTTTTCTTGATATTCTTAAAATATTTTTATATACTTATTTATAACTTATACCCCGTATAACTTATAAAGTCGCTTAACTACTTTTTAAACTACTAAAAGTTCTTTTAGCTATTTTTCTTAATTAAAACAAGTAATATACTAGCTATTACTTATAACTAGTATTTTATAATAAATATCTTTATCTTAAACCTTTTTATAGGTTTTTAGTCTTTTTTAAAAGGAGGCTTTTTACTTTAACTTTATATAAAGTATTAGTTAGTTATATAAAGTATTAGTTAGTTATATAAAGTATAAGTTAGTTATATAAAGTATTAGTTAATTATAAAAAGTATTAGTTAATCTTTAATACTTAGTACTTTTTACTAGCTAAAGCTAACTTAAGCTATATATAGGTATATTTAGAATATACTACTTATATTAAATACTAGCTATCTTTTAACTATTAAACTATTTTGTTTTTCTTTATAACTACTAGTATTTACGTTAATAGTTATATACTTATAGTTAGTAGTATTTACTTTACTAGCTACTGTTTTAAATTTAGCTGTATATTTTAAGTAGATACTAGTACCTTTTAAGTACTTAAGAATACTTTAAAAAAAGCGATTTTATAATACTATAACTAGATTTATTAAACTTATTATATAAGAGCTGCTTATAAGTACTTTTATTAAGTCTTTTTAAGCTAGCGTAGCTTAAGTTAAGTAGTTATAAAGCTACTTACAATGCCTTTAATATTATTAGCCTTACTTTACTTTAGTATTTAAGGGTTTTTAGTATAAGTAGCTTATTATTTCTTAGCTAGCTATATATAATAATAATAAAATTAAGATCGCAGATTAAATATTATAGCTCTTAAAAGTCTTAAGGGTAGTTATTAGCAAGAAAATATATTAAAAAAAAGATTTCTACTAAAAGTTTCTTTAGTTATTATTTAAAGAGATTATTACGCTTTTTAAATATTAACTTAGCTTAAAAGCGTTAAAAGGTTATATAGATATAAAGCAACTTAAGCTGTTATATAAATAACTTACTATAAGGCTTTAATAGCTATAGCTCTCGCGTTAATAAAGGTATTACGGTTAGTATAAGCCTATTTTTTATAGCAAAAAGATTAATTGCTAAGTAACTTTAATATTAAAGCTATTAAGTTAAAATAACTATTATAAAAACCTGTGCTTTTACTTTATCTCTTATTAAGCAGCTATTTATATATATAACCTCTTTTTATTCTTTATTATCTTAATAAAGGCATCGTAAAAATATAAGATATTAAAGGTGCTTATAAGTAAATAAGACTTTATATCTTTATAAGCGGTCTTAACTAAGCTATTAACTTGCTAAATAAAGTTATAATAGCGGCTAATAAAGCAGCCCGCTTATTACTTACATTATAATATAGATATATCGGAGATATAAGTTATAATATAGCCTTAGTATTATTAACCGAATTCTTTATTAAGCTATTACTCCGCTTTAAAGAAATATACAATTATTTAAAAGTAGATAACGCACTTTAAAGCAAGAAGTATACCTTCGTAGCTAAATTCAACTTTTTTATTGTTTAAATTAAAGATATTTAAGGCGGCAGCAGTAATAGTAATAATAGTCGTAGCTTAAGGAATAATAGCCTTTTAAATAAAATAAGCTTTAGCTTTTAGCAAGATCTTATTAATAAGGTTATTAAACTATTAAGACTTACTTAGTCTTTTTACTATAACTAAGTTTAGGTCTAAAGATTAATATGGATAAAAAAAAGGCCGAGTTATTATTATAAAAAGAGATAAGAACTTAAAATAGCCTTTTTAAAAGCAGTCTCTTTATTTCTAATTATAATAAAGGGCTTTAGCGCTTTAAGTTATAAATAAAAGGTGTTTAAAGATTTATAAAGCTATTAATAACCTTTTTATTTCTTCTATTTATAAGACTAAAAGAAAAGTTTATAAAACCTTTTTTATTAATAACTTTAATAACTTTAAAAAAAAAGGTTTAAAGCAATTACTCTTATAAATATTATTTAAGCTAGGAACTTTAATAAGGCGTTTTTATTTCTTTATTAATTAAAAGTAAGTTTATAAAGTACGCTTTAAATCTTTTTTTATTTTAATAAGTTAAATTTAATATATTATAAAAGATTACTTATTTTAACGTATACTATAAAGGCTTATATTACTTTTATACTACTAAGAGCTTAAAAATAAATCCTTTAGCGATTATTATAAATGTTCTTTTAGCTGAAAAAAGCTATATTTAGCTTAGTATTATATAAAAGACTGAATATTTACTAAGCTAAGAGCGCTCTATATTTTAAAAGTTTCCGCTTAAAAGCTAACTATATAGTAGTTAAACGGCGGTTAATACTATATATAAAGGGATTAAGTAAGAGCCTATAATTTTAAAAATCCTTAATAATATAACATATTTACTCTTAGTTAGTGGCTTTATAAATCGTTTTATTAGCAATAGCTTCATTCGCGGCTTTAATATATAAATCTATTATAATAAAGTAAAAAAAGGGATTAAGCTTTTATATAAAAAGCTTATATAGCTTAACGCTTATAAAATCTCGTTATAAGCTATAATTATATATAAAGAAAACTTAAGTTATAAGTATAATACTATTAATATCTTACCTTTTTAAACTTTACCGCTTTATAATAGTCGCTTTTATTATAAAGAAAGCAAGGGCTTATATATAAAAGCCGTTTATAGTATAGTAAGAATAAGCTATAAAGAGCATACTAATATATAGCGTGTTTATATTTATATAAATAGACCTAAGCCCTTTATATATAATAAGGCTTAGGCTATAGCTTAAGTCTTTATAACCTTATAAGTTAAAGACTTTAATATAATACCTCCGCTTTTTAAGCTGCGTAAAGTAGCCGGGCGCTGCGCTAAAGAGCTATAAAGGCCTGCCCGGTCCGCTATTTAAGGGAGGGGGTTATATCGCGATAAGTAAGTCTTACTAGCTTACGCCCTTATTAAAGCGCCACGCCTTATTCGGCCCCTTATAGCTTATATAATAGCGGGCTTAATAGCCCCGCCTGCCGCCGCCGCTCGCGTTTAATCGGCCGGCTACTTATTAATCGGCCTATTAAAAAGCTTATTACGCCCTCTTTTTATCGCTTAACAACTTATTAAGTAGCTCGCTTAATTCCTCGCTTATATAGCCCGTATAATAATAAGCTTAATAGCTGCGCCCGACGTTAAGCTACTTATTTTAATAGCTTAACTAGCTATTAATTAGCTTATTACGTCCGCCTTTAATAGCCTCGCTTTATATTAAGCGGCTTAACTGCTTTTATAGTGCTAGTAATAACCTACGCTTTAAGCTAAGGGCTATAAGGTATAAATACACTTTTTTTTTACTTTTAACCTCCTTTTTTCTTTTCCCTTCTTTTTAAACTAATAGTAGTAATAATAGCAGTAATAG
>JAPEBW010001620.1:0-21245 GCA_027405785.1 Ophiocordyceps robertsii | reverse complement strand
ACAGCGAATGACGGGGCAATGCACGTTGGACTCGACTGGGGATGAAATAGGATGTCTTTGCTGGTAGGAAGTCGTGTCTCGCCGCACATGCTCCTGGCACGCCGCAGCCCATCCCGCCGCCGGCCCGGAGCGGGTCCCGGACTCCTTGGCCGCCGCTCAGCCGCCCGACCTGCCGTTGACAATGCACCCGTTGCCCATGCCGTGTAGACAAACCGCCCCGGTGCTCGCGTGTCCCTTCGTCGTCCCCCGCCCCCGAGAGCACGTCCCGTACGCCCCCTTACAGCCCCAGCCCCAGGTTCTCGCCGCCCAGGAACATGGCGCCGGTGCCGGCCTCGCGCTCCCGCAGCAGCGCCGCCACGTCGACGCGCCCGCCGGTGATGTAGCGCTCGCTGACGCCGAGGTTGACCCTCCGGCCCAGCTCCTCGCGCAGCCGCGCCCGCAAGGCGCCCATCTCGGCCTTGGTCAGCGCCCGCGCCTCCTTGTCCTTGCGCTTGCGCCCGCCGCCGCGCCCGCCGCCCCTGCCGCCGCCGCCGTCGTCAAAGTCGTCGGCGTCGTAGTCGACGCCCAGGTCGTCGGCCGCGGCCCGCAGCCACGCCTCGTCGCCGTGCGCCTTCTCCTTGGCCAGCACCGCGTCGGCGAGGCGCTTCGACAGGTCCACGCGGGGCCGCAGCCGCGCCGCCACCTTGCGGTCCACGGGCAGCGCCTGGATGACGTGGTGGCGCGCCGACCTGCGCTGGGCGTGCACCTTGGCCGCCAGCCTGCGCGTCGGCAGCACCTCGTCGGGCGAGCAAAGCAGCACGCTGATGCCGCCGCGCGACCCGCGGGCCGTCCGGCCGGAGCGGTGGATGTATGTGTCGGCCGTCCGCGGCACGTGGTAGTGGATGACCTGTTCCACCTCGTTGATGTCGAGGCCGCGCGCCGCCACGTCCGTCGCGACGAGTATCGAGTTGCGCGACTCGGTGAAGCGCTCGAGCGAGCGCATCCTCGCCTTTTGCGCCATCTGCGAGTGCAGCGGCAGCGCCGTCAGGTTGAGGTTGCTCAGCAACGGCGTGAGGCGGCGCACGGCCGAGATGGAGTTTGTAAAGACGAGGGTGCGACGGCCGGGGTTGAGGACGAGGACTGCGTAGAGGTAGAGGTCCTGCGAGGCCTGTTAGCAACTCTTCAACGGCGTGAGAGACGGCAGCCGAGTCTGCACATCATCTGTGCACATGGCCCTTGTGCCGAGAAATGAGGCCGGCTCACCTTTTCCATGGCGCCGCACTCAATCAGGCCCTCGCGCAGCTTGTCGGCCAGTTGGCTGACGGGGTTTGCGTCGAGAAACTTGGGCTCGCGCCGAAACTGGAGGCACTTCATCAGATATGCCATCTTGTCCTCGGCTGTGCCGGCCGTGGCCGACCTGCCCTTGCCCGCGAGCTTCGTCTGCAGATCCTTGTCAAACGTGGCCGAAAAGACGAGTGTCTGCCTCGGCGGCAGCTCATCATCGTCGTCGCCGTCTCCATCCCCGGCCTCGGGGTCCCGCCGGTCCAGCGCGCCGATAATGTCCTCGGCCTCCTTGAACTGGCCCACCTTGAACAGGCGGTCCGCCTCGTCCACCACGAGGAACTTGATGTGCGTCAGCGACTCCTGCAGCGCCATGTCGCCGTCCATGACCTCCCACAGCCGGCCTGGCGTGCCGATGATGATGTCCGCCTTGGCCAGCTGCCGCTGCTGCTTGTGGATGCTGAGCCCGCCCGTCACGACGCACACGTACGGCGCGGCGGCGAGGCCATCGCACAGCGCCTTGAGGTGGTCGCCCAGCTGCTTGGCCAGCTCTCGCGTCGGGGACAGCACCAGCGCCATGGGGCTCTTCTTGTCGTCCTTGTTATGGCCGTCGGCGGCTTGCTCGTGTGTCTCGAGCCACTTTTCGACGACGGGGATGCCAAAGGCCAGCGTCTTGCCCGACCCCGTCTGCGCCTTTCCAATGACGTCCTCGCCGGCTACAATATCGGGAATGGCCATTTTCTGAATGGCCGTCGGCTTGGCGAAGCCGAGCTTGGCGATGCCTGACAAGATTGTGGGCGACAGGCCCAGCGCCACCCAGTCCGCCAGGTCCGGGCCGTCGGCTTCTTGATCTCCTTCTGCCATTTCTGCGAGGGCGCCGAACGAGTTGCCGCCGTGTGCAGAGGGCTCCGAAAGCACCGCGTCAGCCACCGCGCGGGGGGTTCGCCTGTCTTGCTGCTGGGGGGCTCGCCTGTCTTGCTCTTGGGGGGCTTGCTCGTCTTGCTGCTGGGGGGCTTTCTTCCTTGCGTCTTTCTTGTCTTTCTTGTCTTTCTTGCCTTTCTTCTCCTTGCCCCCTTTCTCCTTCTTGCTCGTCTTCGGTTCGCCCTGGCCCGCAGTCTGCTGCCCAGTCTCGCTGCCCGCCACACCATCCTGACGGCCGCCAGCTTTGCCGAGATGGATGTTTTGGCCCTCTACAGCCTCGTCGCCAAACCCCTCAAAAGCCTCGTCCTCATGGTGCTGCTTGTGTCCGTCTTTGCTTTCGTCGGCTTGGTCTCGCTCCGTCACCACAAACTGCACCTTATCCCCATGCTTGACCACGTCGACGCCCGTAATCACCTCGAGCCCGCCGAATTCTTCGCCAACCGACTTCCACGAGAGCGATTCCACGTCGACGGCGCGGGCTTTGCGCCCCTTTTTGCTCTTGGGAGGAGTCGTCGCCGGCTTCAGGCTTTTGGAGCGTTTCGGCGCAGGCCCCGACGCGGCAGGGGGCTTGCGCTTGTTGGACTGTGGACCCATGAGGGCTGCCGGTGACGGGGAACCGGGCGCAGTCGCAGAGACCGGATGCAGTCCGCGGACCGAAGGTATGTATGTAGGTAATAATAGTGGTCGATTTGGTGGTGGATTAGAGGTCGCCGTCGCTCGAATGACCGACTTTTTTTGGCTCGACGAATATCGTGCATGCAGGGTACGTACACATCGGGCATCCACAACGCCGACCCACCGGCAGCGCCAAATTATGCCTATTAGCCCACCAGCGCTGTCAGTCGGCTTACCAGTAACTACATCCCCCTTACTGCCGCGATAAGAGGAGCACAGAAAAGACCCCCGGGGGGGGCCCAAAGGGGCGTGACAAAAAAAACAACTTTGGGCGTCGTGCTAGCTAGACGCAGCGGTATATCAGCGACATCAACTCATCCGTCGCCCGTCTCCCTTCCATCCATTCCCCTTTTGCCGTGTCGAGTACAAGTACAGCGTCGTTTAGCCGATGCGACATCTTCATCGAGTCCCTTCACCCTGGCCTTCTGCTTATGTGCCGAGCTGTCACCACCCCTAATGGCCACCTCGCACTCTCTTAGCCCCTCGGCCTCCCTCCGACTCGCCTCTTTGCCTCTTGGTCCCGGGCTGAAACTCGGTCGCTCCAGGGTTAATGCCGCCCCGACCTCTGCCCCGACCGGCTTGAGCTCCATTGCCAGGCCCACCGTCCTGGTTCCCGCTGGCAGATCGCTGACCCGGGGGAAGGTAGGCGCCGCCTCGTCCGCGTCCACCGCCGCGGGGCATGGGAATCCCCGACGACCTCGATCCACCTTGGCCTTGCTGCTGGTTCTGGTGTGGCGCCTGGTTGCCTGCGAAACCATCGCTCCCCGGCTCCATCTTGGGGGCAAACGGGTTCTGAGGCTCCGTTCTGTTGGCATTGCCCGACTGCGCAAAGGGATTCGTGGGCTTGGCGGGCAGGCTGCTGCTGGTAGGCTGCGGCTGCTGCTGCTGCTGCTGCTGCTGCACATCCGCTGGCTTCGATTCCGCGGCGGCAGGCGTTGCCGCAGCTCCTGCGGCAGGCTCGGCAGGCTTCGCCGTGGCTTGCTTGGGCGTCGCAGCCTCGGCTTGCTGGCCACTACCGGCTGACGCTGGCGTCGCGGGCGCCGCCTTGACTGGCGTTACCGGAGGGGCTTGTCCACCTGGGCCCGGCATCTTCTTGACAACCTCCCACACCACGACCACCGGCTTCTCAGGCGTCTCCTTGGCCGCCGCTTCGACAACTCCGAGTCTCACGTTGACCGCCTTGAGCTTGTTCTCGGCCATGTTGATGCGCAACGTCGACTTTTTGGATTCCATGAGCTGCGCCTGATCCCGCGCCGCCGCAACCTTGGCGTCCACGTCTCCCTTGATCTTGGCACTCTCGACTTCGAGCTTCTTCTTGATATTAGCTGCGATAATGTTCTTAACAGTCGCATTCGAAGCAAGGAATTGCCGGACGCTGGCGTCGTCCAGATGCAACAAGTCGGCAACGCCGCCGCTCGGGGCCGGCGTCGCCGCTGTCGCCTGCGACGGCTGAGCCTGGAGGTCCTTGGCCGGCGTGGATGGCATCTGCTCCGGCGCGGCGGGCTTGGCCACCTGGTTCTCGGCCTGCCAAATGAGCCGCTCCTGCTCGAGCTTGAGCCTGAGGTCTTCGTCCTTTTGCCTGAGCTCCTCGTCAAACTTTCCACGGCTCTCTTTAAGCTTGTTGTTCAACGAGTCGCGCATCTTGTCGCATCGCTCCTTGGCCGCCTGATGGGCCGAGTTCACCCTTTCTTCCAGCTCGGCCACCTTGGCTTCGGCCTCGGCGACCTTCTCCTCCAATGACCTTCTCTCTTCGTCCGCCAGTCCAGGCTGGCCGCTCGTCTGCGCCGCGCTGCCCGCCTCTTGAGCTGGGCCAGGCTGCTGAGTAGGATCCGACACGTCCATCGGTGTGGTTGCCGCGTCCTGCAGCCTTTGTCTCGCCTCGTCGCGCTCCAAAATGGTTGCTTGCAGCTCCGTCCGCAGAGTCTCCAGCTGCTGCTCGGCGCCCAGCTTCTGCGCACTGATTGCCTCCAGATCCTTTTGCGCATCGGCCAGCCGCCGCTCGAGCTGAGACACTGCCTCGGCCGATGCCGGAGACTGCGGTGCTGGCTGAGCTTCCTGCGCTTGCTGAGCCTCCTGAGCCTGCTGCAATTGCTGGGTTTGCTGGGTTTGCTGTGCCAGTTGACGGAGCTCCTGCACCTGCAGTCTGAAGCTCTCAACCTCCCTCTCCAGCTCCGTCTTCTCCAGCCCAGCCTCCTCCACGCGCTTCTGCGCTCCCTCTAGCGCGACGTTGACCTCGTTCAACTCATCCTGTAGCTGATTGCTGCGCTGGATATACTCGTTCTTCTCGCCCGTGAGCCTCTTGGACCTCTCCTTGAATTGGTCTGTAAGCTTGGAGCGGGTAGACTGCCAGGCCTCGCGTTCAGAGTTGATGGTCGACTCGAGCTCCTCGATCTTGGCTCGCAGCGGGCCCTCGCCCTCTCTAAGAGCATTGCGTTCCGTTTGCAGCTCCTCGATGGTACTCTTGAGTGACTCCATCTCCGCCGGGTCGACGCGCCCGTACTTGGTCAAGATGCCCTCGGTCCGCTTCTGCCAGCGGTCGCGGTCTTCTTGGATTTGCTTAACCTCCTCTTCCAGGTACGACTTGGACGTGGCGAGGCTGTCAATCTCGGCTTCGAGTGGCTGAATCTTGCCCTCCAACACCTCGATCCTCTTGTTCTTTTCCGCAATCTGATCCTTTAGCTGCGTGTTTTCGTTGCGCAGAGCCGCGCTGCTCTCTCGGTAAAGGTTGAGCTCGTTCAGCTTCTCCATGAGGTTCTGGTGCGTCATGGCGTTGCGGCCCCCGTGAGCGGACTGGGCACGTTCCTGGTCCAGCTTGAGGCGAGCCTCGTCGAGCTGAGATTGAATGTATTCCACCTGCTGCTGCAGCCGCTTCGACTCCTGCGACTTGAGGTCGTACTGAACCTCGAGAATCTCCTTTTCGCGGCGGAGGTAGCTGTTGAGCTCGCGCAGCCCGTCGAGGGCGTCGCCGACGTGCACGGGAGACATGGCCTCGTCGTCCTCGCCGCCCCCGCGCTTCTGCTGCAAGGCCGACACCTGGGCGGTCAAGGCTTCCAGCTGCTCGTGGAGGAGTTTGTTCTGGGCATTGGCATCCCCTCGTCGGGCCGTCACCTCGGTCATTTCCTGCTCCAGCTGCTGCCGCCGCTCATCCCAGGAACTCTCATTCTGCGACAGGGCGACCTTGGCAGACTCGGCCTCGGCCCTGAGAGATGCCGTCTGACTCTTGAGCTCATTATACTCGCCGCGCAGCTGCTGGACCAGTTTGGCTGCTTCGGCATGCTTGACGAGTTCTTGCTCGTAGTCTTGTTGGGCCTTGGAAGCAATCTCGGCTTGGGCACGCAGGTCCTGCTGGTGGTACCTAGCGGCTTCGACGTGCCGGGCGCTGTCCTCCTTGAGACGGCCAAGTTCCTCTTGGAGAATGGCCTTTTCGTCCTCGTATCTGTGCGACACCTCGTTTTGGGAGTCCCGGAGAGCCGATAGCTCGCTGTTGGAGCGCGATAGCTCTGCAGACATGTCCGCAACACGCTGCTCCAGTTCCTTGATTTTGGCCTCCTTTTCTGCCATGAGAGCCTCCATCTCCTGCCCGTAGTGGTCTTGTGAAGCACGGAGGTCCTCGACTGCTTCCTCGTTGCTCTGACTCAACTCCTTGTACTGTTCGACCTGCGCCTTGGCGTTTTCAAGCTTGGTGTTGGCCAGGTCGAGGTCCCGCTTCAGGTCGGAAACTTCGTTGTTCAGGTCCTGGATTTCAGACTCGAGCTCCTGCTGGCGCTGGCTGTCGTCCACTGTCGAGGCGGGTCGGGGAGTGGGCCGCGGCTGTAGGCGGCCCACACGCTCTTCCGCATTCCGCAGCTCGACCGTCAGCTCGTCGACGCGGGCCTGGAGGTGGTCCTTTGTGGTCTTCACACTGACGTGCTCCTCGCGGATGTGGCTCAGGCTCTGCATGAGCTCGTCGATTCGCCTTTGGGACTCCTTGGCCTCAAACTCCTTCCTCAGCTGCAAGTTCCTGCTCTCGTCGGCCTCGGTGGACAACTTGCGCTGGGCATCGCTTAGCTCGCGCTCCAGCCTGTCTATCTTTTCTTGGGCTTTCCGGCGTGCCTCGGACTCGGTAATGTTGCGTTCGTTCTCCAGGTTCTGCTGGGTGGCAAGAATCTGGTTCAGACGGTTCTTCTCCTCAATCAGGCCTTCGTTGTCCTTGCTCATCCGATCCTGAATGTCCTTCCACAGCTTCTTCTCGGCCTTGAGGTTGGCCGTCTCGTTCCTCATGCTGTCCAGTAGCCCCTTCGCCTCGATGAGCTCCTCCGCGACCTGTTGAGTGCGAATGTCCTGTTTGGCTGCCGTCTCCGAGAGGACTTGGCTCCGCTTCTGAAGCTCCACGTTCTCTGCCTGGAGGGCAACGTAGTTGCCATGCAGCATCTCCCTTCTCTCCGACTCGATCCTGAGATCGCCCGAGAGCTTGATTCTCTCCGTCTGCAAATGGTTCTTCTCCGTCGACAAATGGTCAATCTGCCCGCGGAGGTCGGTACGCACGTCGTTTTGGGCGTCGCGGAAGCTGTCGTATTCGGACTGCAACTTGCGCAGGGCTTCGTTGAGGGCCTCGGACTGGTCTCCCTCGATGCTGGCGAGAGGTGGTCGCTGGGAACCGTCGAGAGAGCTTCGCATCATCGACGCCTCGTCCCCGCCGTGACCCCGTTGCTGGAGGATGCGCCGGAACATGTCGCGCTCAGCCTTGTAGCTCTCCATGGTGCTCTTGATGGACCTGCTCTCCTCGACCATGTGATCCAGCTCCTGCTGGAGCTTCTCTACCTTGTCGTGGTCCACCTTGGCCTGGTGCTTGACGGCGAGGGCTTCCTCGCTCTCGAGCTGCTCGGCAAGCTCGCGGGTGATTCGCATCAGCTCCTGGTTCTTGGACTGCATGGACTTGATGTCCTTGAAGACGACGAGCTTCTGGGTGATGAACTGGTGAGTGTCGGACATGTCGGACAGGGCCTCCTCTGTGATTTCCCCCTGCTCAAGCTGCTGGAGGCGGATCTTTTCTTCCTCGGTCAGCTGATCGACGCCTTTTTCGAGGGCGTAGATGTTGAAGACGAGCATTTGAATCTGGGTGCCGAGGTCACGGAGCTGCGTCTTGAGAATCTTTGCTTCCGATTGGGCAGAACCCAGTGTGCCCTCGGCCTTGCGCGCCGCCTTTCTCGCCACGTCGCGCTCCTCGAAGCTCTGCTGAGACAGCTCCGACATGCGGGCAATCTCGCCGCGAAGAGTCTCGGTTTCCGCCTGGAGCTCCTGGATCTCAGGCGCCTTGGCCTCGAGGGCCGAGATCATGCCGTCGAGCTCCTCCGAAAGCTGCTGGTTCCGCCTCTTTTCGCTGGCGAGCTGTCCCTTGACTTGGAACAGCTGCTCAATGGCCTGCGTTGCGGTGACGGCCGACTTGCTTCGGATGGAGCCCGGGGTGCTAAAAGTGCCAAAGGGCGAGGCGGGGCGGCCCATGAGGGAGCCGTTGGCGCGGGGTGTCTGGGGCACCGAGCTGGGCTGGACAGTCCGCTCCATGCGGGCGTGCAGCTCGTCGAGCTGCCCCTCGAGCTGCTGGATTTTGGCCTCCATTTCCGACGTCGTTTGTCTCTCCTGCTCCAGCTCCAGGCGAACCCGACGGATCTCGTTTTCATAGTTGTCCTTGAGGCGTTCCTTTTCCGCCTCGAGCTCCCGCACGCGCTCCTGGTGCTTCTTGCTCAGCTGGTCAGACATGTCAACCAACCTACGCTGGTCGTCGAGCTCCTGCTTGTAGCTGCCAACGGTCGTGGCAAAGGCGATTTCCTGCTTCTGGAGCTTGACGAGCGCCTCGTCCGCCTTGGCCTGCATGGACTCGAGACGGGCGCGAAGTTGCTGCTCGGTCCGCTTGAGGGCGTCAATCTGGGACTTTGCGTCCTCGCATTCTCTCTGCAGCTCGGTAACGCGAGCTCCCTTTTCCTTTCTGTACTTGAGGGCCTCGTCGCTCTTTGTCTTGAGCTCGCCCTCGAGCCACTCGGCATTGCGGCGGGACAGTTTCAACTGTTGCTTAAGGGAGTCCTCGCAGTACTTTGCACTGTTGAGCTGGCCCCTGGCGTTTTGCTCAGACTGCTGCAGGGCGGCGGCCTGCCGGGTGAGCTCAACGTTGCGTTGGTGCTGCTTGGCCAGCTCGTCGGCGACGGTCTGGTCACGCTTTGTGTTTGATTCAATGATGCTCAAGTTGGTGCGGTTGGACGACTGCAGGGTTTCGATCTTATCGTTGAGGGTCTTGACCTCTGCCTCGTGATCGGAGCTCTTTGCCCTGAGAACCTGCAGCTCGTTTTCGAGGGTCTGACGCTTCGTTTCTGGACAGGGGGGAAGGAAATGTCAGCGGCGTTTGGGGATCGGGCTGGGACGGAGCAAGACACCTTCTTCTTTCAAGCTCTGGCGAGCCTGCTGCACCTCGCTGAGCGCGGTTTCGGTAGTGGCCTTTGATGTCTGCGACCGGGACTCTGCGCTGCGAACGGCATTCTCAAGCTCAATGTCGGTCTGCAGCTTGTCGGCGTAGAGGACATCGAATTCATGAGCCTTTGCGGCTACGGCCTGCAGGAGCGTAGAGACGAGGTCGACGGTTGGCTCCGTCGTCAGGGCCGCGAGCACGGGCTGGTCTAGGCCGAGGTGGCCTGCAACGTAGGCCACGTCGACTGCAGCGGCCATGTCGGCGACCAGACTAGAGGAATATTGCAGGCGGTGCCGTCATCACTCGAGCAGAGCAATCATGCAGAGTGGCGAGAGGACGAGAGGGCGACAGAGACTTCGGGGTGGAGCGGGGGTGGCTGCAAGGAAGAGTCGAGATTAGAGGCGACTCGGGGGAGAAAAACCAAAACGATGGATGGAGGAAAAACAAACAGTTTCGAGATGCGTCCTGGCGAGGCTGGCGACGGCGGCAAGCGTGTGGATAGATGGACGATGCTATTTCGCGTCGTCGGGATGGTGGATATGGAGAGGGTGGGGAGCCCGATCAAGGCGCGGTGATGAGCTTGGGAGAAGGGCCCTCGCGTCGGCGCTCGTCAGGATGAAGCTGTCGTCGGTCAAGTCCAGTGCGCAGATTGGTGGTGGACCCACTCTGTCGTTGGGCGCGTTTTGAATCCACCGGCCTCTTATGTAATCATGGACACAAATTCCCGAAGACCAGCCGAGGAATGAGTCAGCAAGCGCTCATAGGGCCGGGCAAGTTCATTGGCCCACCCACCCCTCTTTGACGTTTCCTCAACTGCTGCAACCGTGAGTTGCTTGCCGCTGCACAAGTGTTCAACTCTCGGACCAACTTCACCCATGCGTATCAAACTAGTTGTAGATTCGACCCCCTAGTCCCCTACTCTGTTGCTTGCCAGCTGCCTCGTCCACTCGGCAAGCTGCCCGTCTGATTGGCAGATCAAGTTCCTGCCACCCGCACCATGCTCGTTAGAGTGATGCTGGGGGATCATTCATGCCCATGGGTGACCCTCTCTATCCGAGGGCGTTTGCCTATTCTCGTCGTTTTCGGCCCATATTGTCATGCGGGGAAGCCCGTATACGGACAACAGTCGTCCCGCGTGGCCAAAGAGACAATGGACTTTTCACGCAGTCAAAAGAGTCTAAAGCGTCATTATACTACCCTTCCTTACCCTGTATATTGATGTTATCCCTGACACAGCCGAGGTGCGAGTATTGCTTAGGATCAAGGATACAGACGCTGGTCACCTTGGCATGGTCCGAGGTCAGCCATCTTCCTTGCCACGCCCTCGTCTCGGACATGATGGTAACAGGTCCATGAGACGAGCGTCAGCACTCCCGCCTCCTCCCCACACTGCCACCCCCCTAGTCGGGTTCTGGCTCGAGACCAAGTGGCAATTCGGCTAGCCAACAATAGAGTTTCACACCGCAGGCCGCCCATTTACGGCGTGACATGGCCAACAGTGTGCATCAACGTCATGCTTGTTCATTCAATACTCATTACACTAGGCATTCTCGCGCCGCCGGCTCTTGGCCGACCCAAGAGACCAGTATCGTCCAACGTCTCTATCCCGCCCATGGTCAGATGGCCAAATCCAACTCCATCACCTTCTTGTAGACGGCCGCAAGAGGGTCCAGCCCATCTCCCGACGGCCCGTCGACCAACCAAGCCTTTGCCTAGCGTGGCGGTCTGGTGACACGAGGCCCCCCCCCAGCCTCTCAAAAGGGCATCATCGTCGTCAATCGTAAAAAGAGAAGGAGAAGAGACATGTTAGAAAAGGATGCGAGGCAAATTAGGCCCCTCTAGCTCGCCAGATATGAAGCCACCAACGCCGTACATGGCCACGCCGTCCAGATGGCAGTCCATATTCACAGTGTACATTTCTCGGAGCCGGCTCCTCTTGGCGCGCCGCGCGGCCTCGCCGGCCATCGCCTCTCCGTTCTATGGGGACTGCTGGGCCTGGGGGTGGTGGAGGTGGCTGTAGGATTGCCTTGGGGCGCCGAGCGAGGCCAGGTTGGGCCGACTGTCGGCAAAGACGCCGAGGCGCTTCCTCACGGCCGATGCGCAGTTGTGGGAGAAGATTCTGGGAAATGAGGAGTCGGCGTCGCGGGGAGGCGATCTGCCGAGCATGTCGAGGGCGGTTGGATCAGCGGCGTCGGGCTGCTGTTGGTGGTGGTCGAGACACAGGGTGACTTGGGGGTCCGTCGACTCCATCTCGCACGAGGCCCGGGCGGACGAGGACGAGGCCGAGCCCGACGACCGTGAGAGTCGCTTGGGTAGCTTGAGACGGGGCTTCTTGTCGGCCGCGGCTGCGGCCGCGGCGGCGACAAAGGCGGCGGGCAGGGGCGGGACGGGGGGCGCGGCGTCGAGGCTGTTGGCCGACGACTGGAACGAGTCACACGACTCAAAGGAATAGTCGGAGTCGCACGAGTCCTCGGAGGAGCGGCGCGAGGGGCGGCGCGACGTGTAGGCGGCCGTGGCACGCAGCTCGTCGGGGAAGCGGCTGCGGCGGGGCGAGCCCAGGTCGAACTGGCGCTGGGCGATGCGGCGCTGCTCCGAGGCGGCCCTGAGGGTGCCCCAGAGCGAGTGGCCCAGCTCGTCCCAGATGACGACGGCCTTGAACAGGCGGCGGCAGGCGCGGGTGCCCTCCTTTTCGTCGAGGTCGCCGTAGGCGTTGAGCTCGGGCATGGTGGGGACGGCGTCGCGGACAATGGTGATGCGGTCCATCTGGTCGCTCCACTGCGAGTTATGCAGGAAGTCTTGGAGGTAGATCCAGGCCTGGGTGCGCAGCGATATTTCCTCCTCGAGCACGGCCGCCTGCTCGCTCCGCTGCTGCTCCAGGAGGCGCGACTGCTTGCGCCTGCGCGTGGGCAGCTGGAAGAAGGACGAGGGCGAGGGCGAGGGCGACGACGACGACGACGAGATGCGGATGGGCATGGGCGACGTGGCGGCCATGATGGCGGCCTGTGGATGCTGGACAGGGCAGTGCATAAGACGTGAGAAGAGAGTCTGAGGGAGCAGCGAGAAACGAGGCCCGAGGCGTGCGAGGAGGCCAAGCTATTTGTCGGTGAGCGACTTCTGCCTCGCCCGTCACGAATGCGCTTGCGGGCCGACCCCGAGGACAGACGGGCGGTGGCTTGTCTCGCCGACTCTAGCTGGTTGAGGGGAAATGCGACTATCACGAGGGCTTGTCTCTCTCTTGTCTCTCTATCTCTCTCTCCCTCTCACTGTCTGTGAGAGAGAGGGTGGTGTGTGTGACTGGGTGGGTTGAGAGAGAGAGCAGGTGCAGAGGTCAGCAAGAGGGCCAGCCGGCGTGATGACCAGAAAGGAGGAGGATGATTGAGGGCGAGATCATGGGATATAGACAGGGCGAGATGGATGGGACGAGCCGCAAGATAAGTATGTATGTATGCGTGGTGTCCCCATGACGGGACAGGATCCTTGACGACCCTGCCTTGGCCTCTTGCTTATTGCAGCAGGTAAGCACTCGGGGTGCTCCAGGTACTCTACATACCTAGGCTTGTAGGTACCTACCTACCCACTCCGAGGTATGTTCCAAGGTAGAGGTAGATATCCGCACCTCCCTACCAACACCGGACACAACTGTGCCGGGCTTTGTCGCGTGCGTCCCGGAGACACAGGGATCGACTCAACTCTCGCTCGCTCGCTCGGCTGCCCGCCCGCCCGCGCGGCCGCCGGCATTGTCGTTGGCTGCATTGGCCTTGACAGCAGCAGCAGCTGCCAGAGTTGGGTCCATGTGTGCCAAGACAGACTGGATGGATACGAAGAAAGCCGAGGCGGACATGTTGGCTGCGCCCGAGGACGTGATTCGCCTTCTAAGAATACCTGCAGAGCGAAACCTGCATGGGTCAGGTCGCGAGGCACACTGTGAAAGGGCGGGTACCGGTACGCGTCTGGCGGTGCAGCACCGTGTTGGCGGAGAGACGACGAGATGATGTTTCTTGGGTGCTGCTGCTGGCCGGCCTTTTTTGGTTTGCCCTCTCCGGGTCGTTTCCTACTGGTACAGAGCACTAGCAGTAGTGACCGAAGGGAGGCCGAGGCTCCAGGTTGACGGACGGACAAGCCCTGGAGCATTTCCCCACAGCGCTCTCGCGGCCTTGCCAACCACGTACTAGGTACCCGGTACTCGAGGGGGGTGAGTGGGTATCTAGGTAGGTACCCAGGTATCCGTACAGGGCTGCAAGACACTGGAGCTACAGAGGCACAGCGCCAGCCCAAGAGGCAGCTCCCACGGATGTCATACATGCTGCAGCCCGTGAAGTTGCATGCCTCGCTCGTATCATGGTGCCCACCAAGCGCCTAGGTACCTACTACAGCACCTAGCTCGCGCCGTGCTGCGCTGTGCTGCGCGGTGATGCGTTGTGCAGTGCTGTGCAGCGCTGTGCTGTACTCTGCTGTACGGTACAGCACTTGACTCAAAGTCCAAGCTCCCTTGCCTCGCCAGTTTCAAAGTCGGCTGGAAAACGACAAGAGGGGAAAGGGGCATAAAAAAGAAAAAAAAGGAATAAAAAGGGTTTGATCCCGTCGGGTGCGCCGCGGCCCGTCGCCGGCCCCGCCACTGTCTGGCAGCGGGATGGACTGGGAGTAGCTCCGTCCCTCCCTCCAGGGCTAGCAGCGGAGGGAGGCCGTCAGTGCGGGCCCAGAGTGCGGAGAGCCCTGAGCCCTACAGCCCCCCCCACCCCCCCCCCCGGGTTGCGGTACCGGTACCTGCCTCGCGCCTTGTGGAGCTGACAGTGGGCCCCGGTCGGGAAAACATGGACCTGGGCTTGCCATGGAGTACTCTATACAGACTCTTCGTACAGAGTACAGAGTACGAATACCTAGACGGCTGCCTGCCATGGGGAGATTAACCTCGCCGTCCCGTCTCCAATGCAGGGTCGCCAGAGAGGAAAGGCCGCGGTCCCGGAGCAGAGCTAAGTAAGCAATAATACCACGTCGCAGCGACGGATGGATCACGACTGAAACGTGGGCTCCTCAGCTGCAAAGTGCTATAGTAGGTACGGGTGCAATTGTATGTCGTGTACATTGAATGCGGCACAGTGTGTCTGGCCCGGGCACGGCCCATCCTGGACCCATTGCAGGCGGTGGCGGGCAGCCCTACGGCGAACCAGGTACCGGTACGTGCGGACAGCGGCTGTTTGACCTCGGTACGAAAAACAGCTTCAAAGTCATGATCTGTCTCGCCCCAGCTTCTCAGCCGTCGTCGCTCAGACTCGGCTCGGCCTGGCACCGCCGACGCCGGGCCGCTTACAGTCTCGAGTACCAAGGTGATGGAGGCCGTCGGTAAGCCAGGACCGGCATGTGCCAGTCGGCCTCTTGGAGAGCAAGAGTCGGCGGCTGCCTAGACGCACGCCCAGCACCGTACATACATACATTGGGGAGTCGCGGTGAGGGAGCGAGGGCGGGCTTGACCTGTCAGCCTGTCGGGCGCATGAAGTGACGAGACCGACATGTAGCGTTACAGGTGCCCAGCATGCGTTTGCATACAGCCTGCCTGGCCTAGAGTATGTATCCGTACAGAGTAGGCAGTTAGTTGGTTGTGCATCTGTCGAGGAGAGAGTGGCCGTCAAGGTGAGCGCTCCGTTTGGCCTCTTTTGCTTGCCAGGCAGTGCCATGTAGATCCAGGTACTACAATACATGCATGCGTGCAGTTGTATGTACCTCTGTACGCTCATTTCGTAACTGAGTGCCTCCCTTCTACCTCCGTATATCCGTCCCGGAATACCCCACCTTGGCAATGACGAAGCATTGTCCAAGGTATCGGGTATCCGGTACCTTTGGCAGGCAGTCGGCAATATCCTCCGACGCCGACGGGAGTCCAAAGTAGCCCCGACGGCTGGGCCCAGGGTCCCTTTTTTTTTTGGAATGTACAGTATCCTACCTATGTATGTATCCCTACCTAGGTCGGCATGCAGTCTGCAGTCATGGAGTTTGCAAAGTGCACGAGTGGTGATGCTCTCCAGCCCGTCGGTCCGGCCGCCTCTCCCACAGTCGACAGCTGCACACGACAACTGCACGGCGACGGACACATGCGTCCCGCCAGCTCATCGGCCCGGTTTGTGTCTGGTGCCGCTCAGCTCGTCCAATCCGAGGGCGAAGCATGTCCCGACTGCGGATGCAATGCACCCACGTCGACGGCGCCGCTTGACCGACACTTGAGCCGCCCAGGCCCAGCTCCCGCCGTGGAAGTGGCCGCTGGGAAAGTCGGGGCGGTTCAAGTCTGGAGGGGAGACGGGTCGCGAGCACGAGTGGACGAGTCGAGAGTAGACAAGTCGAGAGTAGACAAGTCGAGAGTAGACAAGTCGAGAGTATGTACATAGAGGGAGCGAGCGTCCAACATGCATCAAGGACGCCTTTGTTGGTCCGCAAGCACACTCACACACTCACTCACTTGCACTCACACACACTCAACCCGTTTACTCACACTCACTCACACTCGCACTCACACTCGCACTCACACTCGCACTCACACTCAAACACTCACACGCCAACACGCCCACGCACAAATGTCGTCGAGCCAACACTTCACACACACCTCTATCCGCGGCTGCTCACATGCCAAAACATTGTTTCCCTGTTTCCTGACGTGACCCTCCCCCCCCCCAAAACCCGTGACCCTCGTGTATGTTGGGGCGATGCAGATGGCGACGAAACAAAAGCAAAAAAAAAAAAGAACAAGAGAGGGACCGCATTCCGCATCTCAGCACAGGACGACAGACATGCGCCGCCCCCGCCTCGCCAAAGGATCAAACAAAGGCACGAGGAAAAAAGAGGGCTGCGGCCTCGTCTAATTCGAGACGCTGCCCGCAGCCAGCCTCTCTCTCTCTCCCGCAGTCCTGGTTTCATCTCGGTCGACGTCTCCTTCATTCATGTCTTCTTGGTCTGCCAATCACGATGCAGCGGCCGCCTCCAGCTACCCCGGCTCGGCACAAGTCGGCTTCTCGCCGCCCGCCGACGTGTCATGGGTTGCTTGCCCGTCCTGCTGACGGCCGTGACTCACGGCCGCATTCGTCATGACGAGGCGGCGGGCCTATCATGACCGGCAGGGCTTGCGCTCGCTCGCCCATCATCTGTACGGCCGACGATTGGATTACTGATGCCGTCGTCATTGCCGCAGGTACTTTTTCCGCCATCGCACAGGTACAGTATCGTATCTGTACTTTGCCTGGTACGTACCGGCTGCGGTGTGCGGCCTCGTCCAAGTGAAGCCATCGCGACCTGGCGAGGTGCCGGCATTAAATCAGAGCACCCATCAGTAGGTAGTCTTGCACCGGGACATGTCTCCAAATCCAAGAGCTCTTGTGCCCTCGTCCTAGCCCCGTTTGCCGCACAAACCCAACTCACCCCCGACGTGAATCAGGCCTGCAACTGCGGGCAGCCGACCACTTGATTGGTCGGCCCAGGTGGCGTCAATGCTGTTGATTCACAGCGCCGCAAACGAGGCTGCTCTGCGACACTATTTATTCTTCACCCCGTTGACTCAGTCGTGGACTCAACTTTACACGCTCGACATTCCTCGCACAAAACACCCCTGTCCCCTCTACGACTCTCTACAGCTTCGCCTCTACAACCCTCTACAGCATCGACAACGACCCTCCCTCGTCCACACCATCCATCCACAGACTCTCCACGGCCTTGTCCAGCTCCTCGCCCCCTTCTTCTCCATTGTCCCACTACGCAGAGATATCCACGCTCCGTCTCCAGACAGGACATCCCAGAGGGGCTTCAGAGACTCGACCCTTGGCCTTGGCCGGCTGCCATCATGGTCCAGCGCCAAGGAGCCAGTCAAGCATTGGCCTCTCGGTCCTCGCAGCACAAGAGGCCGACACCATGGGCCTGACCAACCTCTGCCCTCTTGAGAGACTGGGACGTGGATGAGGAGTGGCCACGGCTCCATCGTCCCTACGACTCACGATTCTCTTCATCGTCTGGCCTGCAGTCTCGGAGCGACGAAGCAGACCATAGCCTCGCTCCAAGTCGTCACGGCCGCACTCCTGGCCTTGGTCGCTGACACAGTCACTGTTGTCGTCGAATTCAGCTTCGTTCACCCCGGCCTCCTCTTCGTCTTCTGGTGCTGGGCCGACCCCATGGTTCTCGAGATAAAGAAGACGCAACACCTGCCCCCGCCCTCTTTATACCTGTCTTAATAACGGAAACGGTAAAACCCGAACCGGCCCCGGGCGAAAAAAAAAAAAGAAATTCGCCCCCGTCTATAAAGGAAAAATGTCGCGATCCGGCCAGGCCTTCCCAACCTTACCACATACACATTCCGTCCCTTCACCCGCCCTAGCCCACCTTCATTCAGACATTAATGAAGGGACGGTCCGGTGCCCACAACGCCCATTCTTTCGGGATCGCGTGGCGGGAGAGGGCCCCGGAAACGGAACCCTCGAGCCGACGCGAAGAAGGCAGCCGACGCTCCAACGGTTGAGGAAGCGACGGCCAAACCCGGACTGGAAACGAAGAGGACCAAGCTGTGGGCGGGAACAACCGCATCAAGAATGACAGGGAGACCCCCCGAATCGTCCATGACCTTGGACTATTTGCCCGTCCTAAAGCTCTCCTGGCAACTGGGGCCACAGACGGTTCAATACGTGGCCATCGCCCCCGCCAAGAAGGTCGTCTCGAACGAGAGGCGCATCCAGCGATACGAGCAGTGGGCCAAACTGGGTTTTTTTGCCCTCGAGGATTGGCCGGGATGTGCCGCGCCTTAGGGGTTAGACAGGCAGCAACAGCACAAGGAAGACATGTTCCAGTGCTTTCTGACGCAGTACGGGGCGCGGGAGGAGAGCGAGTACACGGCGCACCGTCTCGGCCAAGAGCTCGACGAGGCGCTGAAGACGCCTCTGTACCTCGAGGGGCTGGGGGCGTCCTAACCCGGCGGAAATGAGACGACGGGGAGCCTCTCCAGTTATTGAGGACTCTGAAGCCAACCAGACAGGCGGACTTGCTAACCTCTGAGAGCTCATACCGGACCTCTGTCTACGCTCCCCCAACTATGACAGAGAATGTGGCGAGGAAAAAGGGGGACTCTAGAAAGACCCCCCCCAAACAGCAACCAAGTCATTGCCGCCCACTTCAGCAACCACATTTGCTAAATATTTTCATTAATAAACGACCGCTGTTGGACCAGTGAATGAGGAAATCTTAAAAGCCATGCCAAGAAGTAGATGGCACCCAGACCGGACGGAGTCGCTTAGGGCCCAGCGCCCTAATGGGGGAGATGATTCAGGGGTCTCAGGACCTGGAGGAGATTTGCCGGCGACGGGGGGTTCCGATTGACACGCTGGCGGTGAACGCAGGGTCCAAGGCCAACCAGGTAGAGAAGGTACGCGAAACGTCAGAGTTCTAGTGGGCGCCCCTCGTCCCGCACACGGCTATGGTGCCCGAGCTCCTCTTGGGGGCCGTCGAAGACGACGACGGTGCATGCACACAGGACACACGGCGCCGAACGGTCCCTCGACTGGGAGCTGGTCGAGAGGAACAACAAACGGGGAGACGTGCTCGAGGAGGGAGCATCTTGGGGGGTCGCGACCGAGGGCACGGACGGGCAAGGGGACTGCAGGCAAACGTCTTGATGCTTGGGCGCGTCGACGAGCATGCCGGGGACGAGTTGACTCTGAAGCATCTCAGGAGAGGCTGGAGCATCAGATTTTAGGCGCCGACTTGGATGCCCCGTCTCCCGACACTGCGCGACAGGCGGGACACGGCGAACAGGGAGTGAACGGCCCATGGCAGGTCGCCATTGAGCGACTTTTATTTTCAATCAACAGTCTTGCTGGTACACTTGGTGAATGCGCACCCGACACGAGCCTGGAGGTCCTCGGTCGTCTCGTACAGTTGCCCGTGACGCCAGGGAACAAGAGATGGACACGCAGAGCGTCCGCCTTTTTGCACTACTCTTCACAGTCCTCCATTAAAAACGCCGTAGTCGATGCGAGATGAAATGGCCAGTCAAACAAGAGCAAGTCTGCGTCGGTCGGCTATTTGACGGCCTTCGAAATGCGCCACGACATTGGGGCGCGGCCGCCGCTGGCAACATCACACTCGACGGTGCCGTTGACGGCGAGCAAGGAGCCGTAGGAAAAGTCGTTGAGGCTGCGGTGCAAAATGGCCTCAATGTCCTTGCTGCTAACCAGGTAAGGGCCCATGGTGGAGGCGAGGGGCGCAACGGCCAGCGCGCAGTCCGTCTGGCCGACAATGGGCCTGTAGGAAGAGCGGCCGTCTGCATTGGCGACGCCAAAGGTGCCGTTCTCCGACGTCCAGTAGCTGTAGAGGGCGGCGCACTGACGCCAGCTCGCGGGATCGAGGCTGGGGTCCGCGGCAAAGGTGATGCTGCCGCAGGTGCACTGGGCGGCCTGCGAGGGTCTCCACGAGATGCCCGTGGCGTTTGTAAAGGGGGAGCCGTTGGGGAGGGCGGCGGTGGCGGCCGTTTGGGCCTGAAGGGCGACGAGGACGAGGGCGAGGAGCGACATGGCTCGGGTGGGAGGGTTGTCTGCCGCTGTCATGCCGTGCAGTTGAGCGTTGTTGGTGGCTGTTGCCTGTGAGTGTGTGACGAAGAATTCGACGTTGGCTCGACGAGGGGAGGCGGGAGAAGAAAGGGGAAGAAGAGAAGAGTAGCAAGAAGAGAGGAGCGACCAACAAGCCGTTTCAGTTAGTTTCAGTTATATAAAGAGGCCGAGCTGCAAGGCATGGAAACAAAGGCGATTGACGACAGAGGGGAGAGAGTAAAGAACGGATCTGCCGAATTGGCTTCGCGGGAGACGAGCAACGCGCCCATGAAAAAGTGAGGAAAAGACGGGATGCTGTTTCATGACGGGAGGGAAGCGAGCGATGCGGAATGCACGCCCACGGGCTAACACGCTACAGGCGGCGGGCTACAGGCCCTGGACAGCCGACGTCTACAGTGGATGCTCGCCTATCTTATCGCCGATATGGCAACCAGATCCTGGCGTGGGTGCCTGGGTTCCGCCCGACACGGCCGCGGCTGTCTCCAGAGCAGAGCGCGTCCGGGGACAGAGTCGACAACGTGATGGCTTGAGGAGGAATGCCAAGGAAATAGATGCAGGGCCCGGCAAGACT
Organism: Ophiocordyceps robertsii; assembly: GCA_027405785.1. Lineage (NCBI taxonomy): Eukaryota > Fungi > Ascomycota > Sordariomycetes > Hypocreales > Ophiocordycipitaceae > Ophiocordyceps > Ophiocordyceps robertsii. Next base: position 814 of record JAPEBW010001620.1, on the reverse strand, counting down.
CGATGGAACTGTCTTGGACGCTCCAATTCAAGGTGCTGCGGGCCTTGCATTAAGCTTATCGCCTTGGCCGAGCTGGAGGGGCTGGCGGGGCTGCAGGGGCTTGTACACAGTACAATATACAGTGTCCGTTCTCGCTCAGACAGTACATAAGTGCCTAGTACTGATGTGCAGGGCCCACCTCCCTGGCGGTGGAGGGTCATTGGCTGACCAGCCATCAAAAGTAGAGGCACCTCGGTAGTCTCGACTGCCAAACGTGTCCGCTCCCTCGAACAAACACGGTGGGCATGAATGAATGATGGTCGCTGGTGGTGTCGCGATCTGCAGGGCCCCATTGTCGTGCCCTGCTTCCCGTCTCATACTAATCATGGCATTCCAAGCTTAAAACGAGTGGCATAGCCTGCACTGCCGCTGAGAAAACCACGACTCGAGCCTGCCATGCCACGCCACCTCCATCCAGCAGTTCGAGTCCGAGTCCGAGTCCGAGTCCGAGGCCGCCCGTCCCTGCGCGCCGATGCTCGCAGCAGACGGCGGCTCATTCTCATGCAGCGACTTGAACAGCACATGTGAAGCTCGAGTGCCATGTCCTTGTCTTGATGTTGGCCGTTTCGGCAGAAGCGGAACGGAGCGGAGGCACTGGTGTCAACAACTGCTTGGAAACGAGCACTCTTGTCTATCTGCAGGCGACGGCGAATTGGTCGTCGAGAACCCGGAATTGGCGGAGCCTAAGATGCAGAGTTCTTGCATACTGCCCTCGAGCGACATTGACGGCCGCTGCGTCACTTGTCGAGCGGTCGAAGATTGCGACTCGCAGCCC
>JAPEBW010001619.1:0-21295 GCA_027405785.1 Ophiocordyceps robertsii | reverse complement strand
GGATCTTTAACTATACTATCTATAGTATATAAAATAAACCGTAAATATCCTTATAAAATTGCTTAATAAACTAAGTATAAGCTTAGTTAGAAATACTATAAACTATAGTTAAGGAAATCCTTTAAATATCCTTAAATATCCTTTAAAAATCGCGGTAAGGTTTATCTTATATCTTTTAAGGTGCTTTTATAATTAAAAATAGGTCGAACTATAGTTAAAATATCCTATAAAAATCCTTAGAAATCCCTTAAAAATACTAGCGGAATCCGCTTAATAGTTTTTATAGTATCTTTTATAGTTAAAAATATCGTAAACTATAGTTAGGTAGGCTCTTAACCCTTTATAGTTATATCCCGGAAACCTTAGCGGGGTCCGACTAGTAATATTCGTTATATCTCCTTAAGCGAGCCTTTATAGTGCGTGCTCCGGGCGTTCCCGTTTTAAGGTTCTATAAGGCTTCCTTAAGAGTAAAGTAAGGAGTCTAAGCGTGGCTGTTTAGATTCCGTAATATTAAATATCCCTTTAAAATACCGGCGGAATCCGCTTAGTAGTTTCTATAGTATTTTTTATAGTTAAAGACGTTATAAACTATAGTTAAGTAAGCTCTTAACTTTTTATAGTTATATCTTAAAAACCTTAGCGGGGTCCGATTAGTAATATTCGTTATATCTTCTTAAGCGAGCCTTCGTAGTATATACTTTAAGCGTTTTTATCGCGGGGTTTTATAAGGCTCTTTAAGAGTAAAGTAAGGAGTCTAGGCGTAGCCGTTTAGATTCCGTAATATATAACGTCTTAAAAAAATTAATATAGATATACCCTTTAAATAAAAAAGTAACTATATCCCGATTAGTAGCGTTTTTCGGTATAACTTTAAGAATTTAAGCTAGTTATATATCCTCCTTTATTTACGATATACTAAGCTAATAAGGGCCGCTTATATACTTATAATAAGTAAAGATACTTAAGAAAAAGTCGAATTTTACTATAAGCTACTTTAAATAATTTTAAGCAGCGCGCCGCTTAGAATTATTTAAGGCAGCTTATATTATTATTTTTAAGGCGCTTATAAGGCCTTTTTAAGGCGCTTATAAGGAGCTTTTTTTTAAGGCGCTTAAAAGTAATACTAATAACGACTTATTAAAGTAAGCTAACTTTAATATATGCTTTTATAGCTAGTAAGCCTTTATAGCTAGTAAGCCTTTATAGCTAGTAGCCTTATTAAAGAGATTAAAGGTAAAAATAAGGCTATTACTAATATATAGCTAATAAAGATATAAAATAGTATAAACGTAGCCCTATATTAAATTTTAGTAAAGTATACCTCTTATTATATTTACTTTATTTTCTTTAAAACGTTATAAATTAAGGCCTTAAACTTTCTAGCATTTATCGTTCTTTCTTAAGCCTTAATCTATAACGTTTTAAAGAAAATAAAGTAAATATAATAAGAGATATACTTTACTAAAATTTAGTACGGGGCTACTTTTATACTATTTTATATCTTTATTAGCTATATATTAATAATAGCCTTATTTTCACCCTTAATTTCTTTAATAAAGCTACTAACTATAAAGGCCTATTAGCTATACTAACTATAAAGGCGTATACTAAAGTTAGCTTACTTTTAAGTTATTAGCATTATCTTTTATAAAGAGCGAAGAAGCTATTATAATACTACTTTTAGGCGCTTTAAAAAGGCCTTATAAGCGCCTTAAGAATAACGATATAAGCTGCCTTAAATAATTCTAAGCAGTGCGAGTAAAATTCGACCTTTTCTTAAGTATCTTTACCTATTATAAGCATATAAGCGGCCTTTACTAGCTCGGTATATCGTAAATAGGGGGGGATATATAGCTATAAAAGGAGGAGCTCGGATTCTTTAATTTATACTAAAAAACGCTACTAATCGGGGTGTAGTTACTTTTTTATCTAAGGGGCATGTCTGCATTGATTTTTTTAAGACGTTGTGGATTTAGGCCTAATATAAAGGAGTATTGCCATTCGTACATACGCATATAGAGTACACACGCCTTATTTTCAAAATACGTACCAACGCTAGCCCGCCCCACCTACTTATAGTGCCCGCGCTTAGCAAGTACCCGTACTTTTTAAATGCCCGCGCCTGTAACGGGTCGGCCCTAACGGGGCTAAAGCAGTGGTCATGCTACTGTTCGTGCTGCGGGGCAGCTATTTAATTAAACCACTGCGTCAGACGGCGGCAGGGCAAAAGAAGACGAATTAACTAAGCTGCCAGCTAGTCAATTAACCACGCCTATTAAGGGTCGGTTGCACGGGCGCAGCCCTGGCCCACACAGGGCCCAGCCCGTAACAGCGCCTATAAATATAGCCCACACACATAGCCTACACATAACGCAACGTAACTTATACATATAAACGATATATATATATATATAAAGTTCGAAGCTATTACTAGCGCCGCAACAGACCCTCTGTTTTTTCTTTTTAATGCTTTTATGCTTTAAGACGACAATGCCCTTATTACTTATAATGCTTTATAAATCCTGCTTTTACCGCCCTCTTAAGGCTATATAACTTATAAGACTTTATTTAAAGCTTCTTTCGTAAAAATAAAGCGGCTATTATTATAAAGCAGTTAAGTTTATAAAAACGAGATATTAATAGTATTATATTTATAACTTAAGTTATTTTTATATATAATTGTAGCTTATAATAAGCTTTTATAAGCATTAAGCTATATAAACCCTTTATATAAAAGCTTAATTGCCTTTTTTACCCTATTATAATAGCTTTATATATAAAAGCTACTAATAAAGCTACTATTAATAAAGCTATTAATAAAGCTATTAACTAAAAGTAGAACTTTTATATTACTAAGAATTATTATAATTATAAGCCCTCGCTTTATTCTTTTATATATAGTATTTACTGCTATTAAACCGCTATATAATAAGCTTTTAAGTAAAACCTTTTAAAATATAAAGCGCTCTTAGCTAAAAAGATATTAAGTATTTTATATAATACTAAGCTTAATATAGCTTTCTTCTGCTAAAAAATATTAATAATAATTGCTAAAAGATTTATTTTAAAGCTCTTAGTAGTATAATAGTTAATATAAGCCCTTTATAAAGAATTTTTAAGTAAGTAATCTTTTATATTATATTAAATTTAACTTATTTAATAAAAATAAGATTTAAAGTATAGTTTAAACTTACTTTTAGTATTAAAAATATAAAAACGTTTTTTTTAAGTTTTTAGCTTTAATAATATATAGAAAACTAATCGCTTTAAGCTTTCCTTTTTCTAAGTTATTAAAGTTACTAATTAAAAAAGTCTTATTAACTTCGCTTTTAGCCTTATTAATATTAAAAAAAGTTATAAGTAGCTTTATAAATCTTTTAACGCCCTTTATATATAAATTAAAGCGTTAAAGCCTTTTATTATAATTATAAATAAGAAAGCTACTTTTAAAAACGCTTTTTAAAGTCTTTATTTATTATAAGCTATACTATAAAAAGAGCTATAATTATATTATAGCAAATAAATAAAAATTCAGCTAATATATAGCTAAAGTTAAATAAGACTTAACTTAAACTTATTTTTACTTTAGTTTAAACTTAACTTAAGTATAAGCTATTTAAGTAATACTTATAAGTAAACTTAAAGTATAAAGCAAAAAGAAGGTATTAAAGTATAAAAAGAAAAAAAAGTATTAAAAAAGCAAATTTAAATTACTAAAATATTATATAGTAAACTAGCGGAATTAGCAAACTATAGGTTATTAAAAAATAAATAGATATTATATACTATAATAAGGCTTAAAAAAAGAGTTATAAGTAAGACTATTTAACTAAAATCAAGCTAACTACTATTTATAATAAGTAAGCTTAAAAGTAAAGCAGATTTATATATTAATTAATAAGTAAAATAATTACTTATCTTCTTTTTTTAGTTAAGGGATATACTCTTTATTTAAACTGCAATTCTTATAAAACTTCTCCTAAACTTCTTTACGCCTTCTTAGTCTTTTCTTAGTATATTATAAGAGAATTATATTAATATATTTATTAATTATCTACTAGTATTTACTATATATTTTAATTTTACTTAGTAATTTCCTTAGATTACTTAAGTTCTACTTTTAGTAGTATAACGTTAAGGAAATCTAAGTATAATATAATGCGGTTATCTTATAACTATTAAAGGACTTACTTTATATTTCCTAAGTATATACTAGTAATTTTCTTATTATAAGGTAAAGACTAAGGTTATAATAAGTTCTGCGCTTTGTCTTATAATAAATACCTACTAAGAAAAAATACGCTTTATCCTTATAGCGCCACTTAATATTAAGCAGTAATAAATACTAAATATAGCTATAAAGACCGGTAAAAATAGTAATAGCGGCGGTATTTATTAAGTAGAAAAAGGCAAAAGCTTATTACTTATTATAAAAGTCGGCAGGGCTTATAGCTTTCGGCCGTTAAACTTTAGAAAAAGACGGTATAAAAAGCTTATGCTAAAAGACTAAGGGGAGTTTATCGTAGTAAAATAGCAAAAAAGAAATAAGGGGGGGAGGGGGGGCTTATAATAAAGCTAAGACTTTATTAAGACGGCGATATATTAAATTATTATTAAAGAAGTATAGTAAACAAGGAAAATCTTATTATTAACTTATATATTTAATATATATAGCGGAAAGACTATCTAAAGAATAAAACGCTTTAGTAGTAAGGACTTTTTTTCCTTAGTTAATAAAAGCAAAGTAAAGGAGATTAGTAAGCTTTATTATATAGCTATTAGCGACTTAGTAGCTTTTATTAAGTTATAGCGAGGCTTAATTGCTTAGCTTAAGCTTAAGCTTTTATCGCTTAGTATTATACTATTGTTTTATAGCGGCTTAAGTATAAGCTAGTAATATCTTAGCTTAGTCTTAAAAAGCTTATTAGTTTATAGCCCTAGCTTAATTCTTAAGGTACTAAAAGCTATCGTTTATATATTAGCTTATAATAAGCTTGCTTAAGGATATTTAAAGAACTAATTATTAAGAGTTATTTAAAGAGAACTAAAGAAGTAGTAAAGTCTTAACTTAACTTTTATTTAGGAAGTTAGTAGTAAAAACCTATAAAGCAATTTCTACTATTTTATTCTGCTATTTTAATTAACTATTAGTTTAAAGATACTAAGTAGTAAAAACTAAGAGCTTAGATTTAAACGCGGCTTAAAGGGTATATAAAAGACGAATAAAAACTTTAAGTCGCGGTTAAGATTATTTACTAAGGGATCCTTTAATTATAATAAATAAGCTTATTATAAAGCGTTTATACTTAGTAATTAGCGGTAAAATAGTTATAGCTTAAGGAGAGGAGGTATATCTTAAAGAATTTGTTAAATATAATAAGTAAAGTATTAAAGTATTCTTTAAGCGGTATTACTTATAAAAGACCTTTAAAAGCAATACTTAAAAGGCTAATAATAAAGTTTAAAGTAATAATATAAAATAGGATACTTAAAGAATAAATAAGAGCTAGTTCCCCTACTAGCTTAAGGTAGTTTATTTAGTTATAATAATATATATTATACTAAGCTAATTGCTTATTAATCTATTAAGAAAAACAAAAAATAACAAAGCTTATAGATAGTTCTTTTTATATATAGCGGCGCTTAAAGTAAAACTTTTTAAAGTATTAAATCTTAATAATAAGGTTAGTATAAGAGTTAAAAATATAAAGGTAGTAGCGCTTATTAGTTTTTTTAAGATATAATAAACTATTTATAAAGAAAAAGGGTAGTTCTTTTTATACCTTATTAATACTAAGCTATTTTAAAATAAAGCTTTATTTATTATTTAAGGTATATATATCTTTTATTTTTTAGTAAAGTATTAAAATAAAAAGGGCTTTAATAATAAAGTATTAAGGGCCTACGTATACTTAGTTTAGTAGCATGTAGCTAAATAATTGTTTATTTAAAGCTAAAGAGGGAAGGGGGAAATCTCTATTTAAGCTATATAGCTTTATACTATATAAAGGTCGCTTAAGTAGCCCGTACTTAAGTCGAGTTTAGGTTAAAGTTAAGCTAAGTTCGGGTAAAGCTCTATACGACTTTAGCTATACGTTAGCCTAACTTTTAGTTATTCGCTATAGTATAACTATAGCTCTTCTTACGGTATAGCTTATAATACTATCCCCCCTTTAAGCCGTCGCGCACCGGAGTATATAATATCGTCGCCTTGCCCCCCGCTTCGCGCTTAACGTTAATCGGTATAATCGTCCTCGTTATACTTATAGTTATACGTTAACGCACTTCCTTAACTAACGTCGCCTTATAGCGTTAAATACGTTATACGCTCGCCTATTTACGCCGCTATATTATCTTAAGTAGCGCTAAGGCGGTATAATATATCTCCTTTGCTTACCGCTATTATTAGTGCTTAAGGCACGCCTTGCCTTCCCGCCGCTTATAGTTCTTAAGCATAAATACCCTTTCTCTTTCCTTCTCCCTCTTTTCTCTTTTCTTTTTCTTTAATTATTAATCTTCTTACGCGCGCGCCCCTTCTTATAATAGCTTTATCGCGCCGCGCCTTAATATATTTACTACATCTCCCCGCGCCCTATCTCCCGTTATATTATAGGCGTTTACCTATCCGGCGCCCCTTAGCACGCCTAGCGACTATATACTACCGCCCTCGTATTAGTCTTCGCGCCCGCCGCCGTTACTTAGTAAGCGGAGCGTAATATATAGCACTACTATACGGCGCCCCCCTTACCTCGCGTATATTAAACGTATAGTATCTCTTAATACGGATACTTAGTATAGCGCTTATTAGAATTAAGCCTTACCCCGCGCTTATAATTATTTTACCTACGCCCGCGCCGGGTTATGCTATTTACCTATACGTCCTTGTTCTCGGACTTTATACGATATAACGCTAACGCGATATTAGTATACCGGCGCTACGATTGCCGCCGCTAACGCGCTTTAAGACTATACGTCTTAAAGGACGTTCGAGGACTATCGCGCCGACTTATATATACGTTCTCCGATCTTTAATAGATACCGGCTAAAGGGATATTATTAACGATTGCCGTAGTATATAGAGTTAGCCCGCGCCGCTACTATAGCGCGCTAGGCTTAGATATACCTTAATATCTAAGGTTAATCTATTAGTATTAATTAATAGTAAGTAGCTTACTTAAATTAAGTCTTAGTTCCTTACGTATTTTATCTATATTTACTTTATATTTTATTATATCTTATTATATTTATTATCTATTTAGTTATTATCCTTACTTAGTATGCGTTTATAGCGTATCTTCCTTATATCCGTCGTTTAAAATCGTTTTAACGCTTACTAAGCATAGCCCGAAACTCTCTTTTATTTTTCTTAGTTTTCGTCTTTTTTTCTACTAGCTCCTTTATCCTATCTCCCGCTCCCCTACCCGGCTTATTATTATCCTTCTGCTTTACCCCCGTCGTTTTTTATTACGCTATTATACCGTTCCTCGAATTCTTTTAAGGCGATTATATCTTAAAAGTCGCTAATTAGCTACTATATTAAGTTAGCATACTTATACTACTTTACTAAGACTTAGTATTGCCTTACCCTTTTAATCTATCTTTACTAAGCTTACTTAATCTTCTTTATAATATACTTTAGTTTATCGTTTTCCTTAATTACTAGCGGTAGCTAATAGTCGTTAACTACTTAGCTAAGTAAGGGGTTATCCGCTATACGGCGGAGGAACTTTATATATAGTCTTTTATATACCCTCCTTAGTATATTAAGTTCTACTATATATAAGCTAACTACCCTTATTATAATATACTTTTAGTATAGCTAGTTAAGCTTTTAATAAGGCCTATCCGTAATATACCTTTTTATATTTAGCTATACTTTATCGCTTACTTAAAGTCTTTCTGCCGGCGTATAGAACCGGTTTGCTATCTCCTTTTACCTTACTTATAACGCGGCGATCGCCGTTTAAAGGAAGTCGGCGACTTCCCTTATCCTTTATACAAAGCTCCGTACGCTCTCTGCGTTTAGTATAAGCGGTCCCTCCTCTTATATAATCTAAATCGACTCGATATTATACCTATATATAGCGAAAAAGGGGCTTATAGTTATTATCGATACTACCTAATTATTAAGCGCCGCTTAAGCATAAGGTAGCTATGCTTTTTAGTTATCTTACTTATAGTAAATATATACGCGGAGGTATACGTTTACCTCTTAGTTTACGTGCTTTATCGCCTTATCGGTCTATAGGTAGTAAGCTAAACTTAGCTTCTTTTAAACCTTAGTTTATTAGTAAAATTCCTTTTAATATTGCCTTATTTAGTTTATCCCTTCATCCGAGATAATAAATTTAAGTATTTTATAAAAGCGGAAGTAAGATTATAAGAACTTAGTAGTATATACTACTACTCTTATTATTAATATCGCTTTTAAAGTTATCGCCTTTATTAGCCGGTTTATTATTACTTAAAAGTTCTAAGAGCCCTTAGTCCCTATTAGTAGTAAGTTAACTATAAAGTTTATCGTTAAGTATATAAATAGCTATATAAAGGGCGGTAATAGTCGGAGAAGCCCTTTTTAAAGTTACCTTTAAATATACCCCTTACCGCATAGCCCGTAGTTCGTAATAAGCCGGCGTACTATTAACGATTAGCTTAGCTAAAAGAACTCTTAAGCTAGTATCGCGAGCGTCCCCTTATACCTTAAGTATCTTATTACTATTAAGTTATATATCCGCTAAGCGATTAATACTTAAAGCTCGTTTAGCTCTTTATCCTCCCCCTCCTTAAAGTATTAAGCCTTACCTAGCACCTAAAGTTAGTCTTTAAAGTAAAGGCGCCCCCTTATATTAATTATATATTTACTTACTTAGACCTTTAATTACTATTTTAAGGTAAGCGATTAGTTACCGTTTCGCACTACTTAAAACACTATTTAGTACTCCTTATCTTTTTATAGTATCGCTATTTATTACTCTTAGATCTCCTACTTATTAAATACGTAAGCTAGTTATGCTTATTCCTTAAGCGCGTCTTAGCTTAAGTTTAAGTTAAGTTTTAGCCGAACTCTGCCTTTATTCGCCCCGCCTTCGTCTTAAGGTATAAGGTCGTCCGCCTTACTTATATAAGCGATTAACCCTACGTTCTTATCCCTCTCCTATATTATCGCGATAATACGCTCTTCTTATACTAATCGTCGCGGGAGGTTTACGTACTTACTGCTAAGGGGAACTTAATATCTTATTAATCGCGCGCTATTTAGGATTATCTATACTACGTATCTTATTTCCCTTTTATCGGATGCCCCTTCCGGCTTATCTTAATCGCGGCGCGATAAAGCGTTAAGTACTACCGCTAACCTCCTTAAGCGGTACTTTAATATAAAGTTATATAAAGCGAGCTTTATCGCCTATTTACTTTACCTCTCGTTTAACTTCTTTTTTATTATAAAGTACTTTAAGTTCTTATAATCTATTAGTACTATAAACGCTAGTATATTATATAACTTTGCCCCTTAAAAGTTTAAGTATTATATAATCGCGAGTAACTTCTTATCGTAGATTAAGTAGTTATACTCCGCTATATTAAGTCGTTTTAAGAAGAACTTAATAAAGTATTATATCCTATTTAGTCTTACTTATATTAGCATACCGCTTATCGCGTATCCGGAGTAGTCCGCCTTTAAGTACGTTTCCCTTTTAAGGTCGTATAGCTATAATATTAGCGCGTTATAGAATACCTCTTAAATAAACTTAAACGCGGCTTAGTGCTTATTAGTTTATAAGAATATCGCGTTCTTTTTATAAAGACCGTTTAAGCATTATAAGGCCTTAGTATAAAGCGGGATAAAGGTATAGTAGTAATTCGCAAACCTAAAAAAGCTTTAAACGCCTTTTACGTTTTTTAGCGCTTACTATATCTAAATAGCTTAAATCTTCTTTAAGTTATACTAAACCTTACCCCCGGCTTATATAATAAAACTTAAGTACTTTACTTTTTTTATTATAAAGTCGTATTTTCGTAGGTTTAGTATAAGGCCTGCCTTTTATAACTTTTTAAGCACCTTCGCTACTTTCTCTTAGTAGTCGCGGAGCGACCTTAATAAGTAAATTAAAACATCGTTTATATATACTATAACGAACTTATAAAGGTAGTCTTTTAGCACTTAGTTAATATAGCGCTAAAAGGTAGCCGGCGTTCTTATAAAGCTAAATAAGTATACTTACTATTTAAATAGTCCGAACCTCGTTTAAAAGGCCGTCTTAAACTCGTAGCCCTCTACGATTTTAATCTTATAAAACGCTATAATAATATTAAGTTTCGTAAACTAATATACCTTCGCTAATATCTTTAGCGTTTTTATAATTAATAGTAGCGTATATTAGTCCCTTTTCGTAATTATATTTAAGGCTTAATAGTTATAGTAAAAGCGTAGTTAGCTATCGGTCTTTTTTATAAATAATACTAGCGCCGCGGTTAACGAACTACTTAAGCGGATAAGATTCGCTTTTAGTAGCTTATTTAAGGTCTTTTAAAGAATAAGGAGTTCTTCCCTTAATATATTATAAAGGGGCCCTTATAATAGTAGCGGTTCCTTACCGTCCTTATTTAAAGTAAGATAGATCTTATAGTTTACGCTTAGTCGGAATAGGGGCTACTTAAGTGCTTTTATAAGTGCGAAAAGGTCTAGATAAGCTTATAGTGCTTAAGCCGGGATATAGTCCGCTAAGTTAACTAGCGTCTTTAGCTAAAAAGCTCTCTTTACGTCCTTTATCGTAACCGCCTTTATATTAAGCGCTCGTTATCGCCCCTAGCTATCCTTTTAGGCCCTTTCTTATCGGCACTCCGCCGCGAAGATAAAGGCGCTTACTAGCTTCGCCTCTTAAATATTCGCGATCTTCGCAGCTTCCTTTAATCCTTAAAGGCCGATCTAAATCCCCGCTTTTCCGTGCTAAATCCGATCCCCCTTAGCATTATAAACTACCTTATTCTTTTTTATCTACGGTCTCCTTAAGAACATATCGTAGCTTAACTTCGGTACTATATAAGTAAATATCTATTTTAAGTGCTTATTAATCTCTATCTTAAACGCTATAATCCTCTTCGTTTAAAGCATCGGTATATCTTTTAAGAAGGGCTATAGTAGCCTCCTTATCTTATCCGTAAAGGGCATTTATAGCTTTATCGCTACCCCCTCGCTTACTATAATATAGTAGTTATAGCTTATATCTATAAGTGCGTTAAGCCCTTTCTTTTTATTAATACTAACTTTAAGTAATACTAAGTTTAGTATAAGGTGCTTTTTTATTAACCTTTAAGCCGCTTACTATTTCTCCTTCTCCTTTAGCGCTTAACTTTATGCTAAGGTTCCTCTTTTCTTAAATCGGAATCTACTTTAGTTACCTCTCCGGTTATAGCTACGGCTACTTATAAGGTTCCTTCTTTCTTCTTTTTATAAAAGCGGGCGATATACCCCGTTATCCTATAAGTAAAATACCTTTATATATCGGGCCGGCTTTATCCTCCTCTTAGCTAGGTTATAGCGTTAATTTTACTTATTAAGGTATTACCCTTTAAGTCTTTTCGGTCTTAAGTCCCCCCTCTTATTACCTTCTTCCGGCCTTAAAACGGCTACTTAGTTTACTAAACCCTTTTTAGCTTTACCGCGATCTACGCTACTTAATTAGTATATACTAAGAAGCTTAAAGTTAAGAGGTTAACTATCGCGAGCGCCTCCTTAAGGCGAAGGCCTAAGGCGCCCTTTAAGAATATAATCTATATATCGTATAGCTATAACCCCCCTCCCGCCTTAAAGAGCCTTTACTTAAACTTAAGGAGGAACGCCGCGAACGTTTAGTTCTCTCTTTATTTAATCGTGCGGATAGCCGCCGCTACCCGCAATTAGATATTAATATTAAGGTAAATCGAATTAAAGTACTTAAGGAATTCCTACTAGTCGTAACCTTAGTCCGCGCCGGTGCTATAATAAGTTACTATAGTTTGCTATAGCCCTATATCTAAGTAGTTATAGATTAAGTAGAAAACCTCCTTTAAACTTAAGAAAAAGTCTTAGTCGATCTCGTACTTCTCTTATATATATCGTACTTAAGGCGTAAAGTAGCGCCGCTAGCTATCGAATTTCCTTAGCATTAAGAGTAGCTTCCGCTAGTCCTTTTTCTTCGTTACTTCTTTTTTTATTGCGGGTATTGCGGCCCCCGCTATTATATCGTAAGGTAGCATTAAACTACCGATTAGTAAGCCGGCCCCTCTTTATATATATATCCTTACTATCTCCTTTAGCTTTTATATTAAGGCCCCGAACTAGCTTATTAGCTATTAGATCTACTGCTAGCTTGCTTAAACTTAGTAGCTCGTTTTAACGGCCCCCGCTTATAGTAAGAGGATCGCTTATTCGACCCTTATCTAAATATCGGCCTCTCTTAGCCCTCCCTCCTAGGCTCTATAAGCATAGCCCCCTTATACTAAGTAGGCTTTTTACTCGCGCTATATCGTAGTTAGTAAGTCTCTTTTTAGGTCGTGTAACCTCGTTTAAAAGGAGCTTTAGATATATTAAGGGCCTATATATACTTAGTTTAGTAATACGTAGCTAAATAATTATTTATCTAAAGCTAAAGAGGGAAGGGGGAAATCTCTATCTAGGCTACGTAGCTTTATACTATATAAGGGTCGCTTAAGTAGCCCGTACTTAAGTTAAGTTCGGGTTAAAGTCGGGCTAAGTTTAGGTAAAGCTTTATACGACTTCGGCTATACGTCGGCCCGACTTTTAGTTATTCGCTATAGTATAACTACAGCTCTTCTTACGGCATAGCCCGTAATAAAAGTAAATTTAATTAATAAGAGTTATATTTTCTTAAATTTAGTTAAGCTTTTTATCTTTAATAAGTATAAGCTCCTAAATAATAAGCTAAAAGAAAACGTCCGTAAGGATACTTTTAGCCTTAAAAATATAATAAACGTTAAGTAAAAACTAGCTAAAGTATTAAAAAGCAAAGGTTAAATAGTTACTACTTTTTATATTAATAGTAAAAAGAGATTATTACTAAATAATAGTATAAATAGCAGATAATTAATTAAGACTATTACTTTTACTTACTTTATACTAATTAAGTAAAGTTAAAGCTTATAATATGCTTATACTAAGTAAGCGACTTTTAATTTTATAGGCTAATAATATAGTTCGCCGCTTTATAATTAGCGGTTTAGGTATATAATAAGGCAGAGGCTTATTTAAAGCGGCCTTTACCCCGGCTTTAAAAAGTACTTAGTTTAATCTAAATAATATAATATTAAACTTAAATTTATAACTTATATTAAACTAAATAAAAAGCAGCTTATATAGGTTATAATAATAAAGCACCACGTTTAAAGTAAGTATTATAATTATTTCTTAAAAGGTTTAAAGCTCTACTAAAGTCAGGATAAACTTAGTTTAAGCTATAAAATATACTTACGTTTACTTACTAAAAGGCTAGCTATTATCTTTTATAGCTTTAAACTTAGCTATATTTTATTCTTATAGTAAGGCGATTTATTAAGTAAAGTAAGCGATAAAGTCCTAAAGCTAATTAATAAGGCTAATTTATTTTTTCAGTGCTTAAAGAGTATAAAGGAATAAGATAGCGCGGAGGGCGCGTATATATTTATTAGTATTTATAAAGCTAACCTTATTAACCCTAAACTTAAGGAGCTAAATTAAAGGATACCTTAAAAAGGATTTCTTAGTAAAGAAAGTAAAGTTATACTCTATAAAAAGTTAAAAGACTACTATAAAGTAAGTAATATATTCTTTTAGTAAAGTCGGAGAATATAATAATATTATTAATATACGCTATTATATAGTTAATATAGTAATATAAAATTTAGTATATAAACCTTAAAGTGTAAGTAAGGGAGTTTTAATAACTTATAAAGGCTACTATAAATAGTTTAAAGCTTTAGTAAGTAGTTATTATAAAGCGTTTAAAGTATTTTAAGTAAATAAGGAATTAGTAGAAAAATAAGTAAGTATTGACTATAAAAATAAAGGAAATTCCGCGAAGCTTTTAAATTATATCGGACTAAAGCAGTATAAAGTAGGCGTTTAATATTATAATACTATTAAGCGTATAGAGGTTAATAACTATATAGCCTTTTCTTTTACTATTTACTAATTTTTAAACGATAAATACTAATAAAGCGAATAAAGTAGCCTTAATAGCTTATTTTATCTTGCTTTTTTTTATAAAGCTTATTATATATTTAGTTAATAACGTTTTAGTTCTTTTAGTTAAGCAAGTATACTTATAATACTAGCTTAGTTTTATACTAATTATTAGCTAAAGGTATCTTTATATAATAATCGGGGTAAACTGTAATAATGCTTTAGTCTTTATATAATAATAAGAAGTTATTTACGAGTTTATAGATATAATAAGCGAGCTTTAGATCTATATTATAAATTTTCACCTTATCTTATAACGTAACTTATAAGAGCGATATTTCCCGTTTAATCCTTAGCTTAAAGTAAGAATTAAGCTTTAAATCTTATAGTAAGAGCTTACTATTAAGTTAAGCTATACTGCCGGAGTTATCTAAGTTATTAATAGCGGCGGTATTATCGAGCTTGCCCGTAGCGGCTTAAGGCTTATTATAAGTAGGTGCTATTAAACTAATATTTATAAACTATACTTAGTTATAAAAGTTAATTTTAGTGCTTATATATTAGCTTTAATTAAGTTATACTAGCTAATTATTAGTATTTACTATAATTAGCGGCTTGTTTTTAGTAAAGATATTATAAGTAAGCTTATTTTTATTAAGGAAGAATATAAAGTCTTATATAGTAAAGATTTCTTTTATTATAGCGGGAAAGCTTATTATAGTACTAAGTAGGATAAGCACGTTAGCTATACTATAAATAGTAAGTTATATCCGGGGTCTTTACTAAGTTATTAATATATTAATCTTAAGTCCGCTATAAGCTTTAATAATAATATATCTTATTAAGTTTTAAACGTAAACTTAGTATAAAATACTTAAGAATTTACTAAGTAGTAAGCTTATAGCGAGTTCGCTAATACTTTATACCTTAATATATATAGCTCTTATAACTAGCTACTTATACTAAGTCTTAAAGATATAAATATTAAATTCTGCTTATCCTTTAAAAAAAGCAAACTTAATACCGGCTAGCGGTTATATTTAAGTAAGATTAACTATAATATTTAAAAAGGTATTAAAAGAAGTTCTTTTAAATATAATAGCAGTTAGCTTCTATATTAACCTATATCTTATATTAATCTGTTAGGCCTCTTTTCTTTTAAAATATAATTTAAGTATACATTAATTAAAATAGTTTGTTTAGCAAACCTATAAGCCCGGCGGCCTTTATATTAATAATAAGGATATTCTTAATAAGCTTAAAGACTATAAGTTAAGTAAAAAAAGGTAGTTCCTTTATTTTAAAGTAAATTTAATTTACTTATTCTTTCTTAATAACGTTTATTAGTTTAAGCGTATTACTTATAAGTATAGTATTAGCGTCCTTATATATATATATATTTTAATCCCCTACTTTTAATTTAAAAAAAGCGCCGCTTTTAGCTATAACAACCGCTAAAACCTTTAAAGCTAAGTTAATAAAAATCGGGTTATTTTTTATACTTTAAGGGGAAGGTATAAATAAGGCTTCTTATAGCGTTTACTATAACTTAATGCCGGCTAATATAAGTACGGTTATAAGCGGTAAAGGCTATAGCGGCCGTATAGTAGTTCTTAAGGCAAATAGTAGCCTTATATTAACTAAGACTTTACTGGTGTTTTAAGCGGTAGTATTTTATCTTTTTCCTAACCGCTATAACCTTATACTTAAGCTAAGCTCTACTTATAGCACTGCGGGCTATACTTATAGTATAAATAGCTATTAGCTAATATATAATAACAATATTAATTTAATCGCGGGTTTATTAACTAGCTTACTTTATAATTTAATAGTAAGTTTTATTTAAAGCTAAGAAATTAACTATTTATATTCCGCGATTTATTTATTAAAGTTATTAATCTTAGTCGGCTAGAAAAAGAATTTACGCAAAGAAAGTATTTAGCCGTTAATATATTATTATAATTAAGTATTATTCCGTATAAAGAGCTACCTTAGCTTTATACTTAAGGCGGGAAATCTAGCCTTAAAACTTTATACTATTAATAATCTTATTAACTAAGAATATTTCGTTTTATTAAGCTTAAGTATAAGGAGATAGTCTCGCGATACTACTAATTAAGTAGTAAAGATAGTAGATAGTACGATAAGTTATAGTATTGCTTAGCTACTTACTTTATTATAAGACTAAAGCTTATAAAAAGGAGAGTCTCTTAGCTTTAGTCGCGGGGGCTTATCGACTACCTATTAAGTTAAGACTAAAAGTAAGGCTTCTTACTTAGCGTATTCCCTATACTTAGTTAGCCTATACTATTAGTACTATTCTTATAATTATCCCCCTTTTATAATAAACGCCTTTAGCTATTTAGTTAAGAGTATATTAAATATACTATTATAAGAATTTTAATAATATAAAGTTATAGTTATATCCTTAGTTAGTATTATTATATAAGTGCGCGTAATTAAGATATAGTAGTATATATGCTTAGTAGTCGTATATAATTAAATATAGCGTTAGATACGCAGGGTTATATATAAGGTTATAGTAATATTAATTGCCTTTAAGTAATTATAAGTATTGCGCTTATATATTAGTAGCAATATACTAATTAAAAGTTTATTATACGCATTTTTATACCTTTTATTTTTCTTCCCCTCTTTAACTTTTCCGTAATTATTTACTATTAAGTCCTTTATACTTTTTCGCTCTTTTTTTAATATATATTCTATACCTCTTTATTATCGTTAATATACCTTATACTCTAAAGCCGCGCTTAACTAATAAGCGCGCCGATTTCCTACGTTAAATATAGTATTAACTCTTAAGGGGTTTGCCCTTAAAGCGTCGTAGTCGCGATTAAGGTTCTCCTTAAGTCCTTAACTCTCCTTTAGCCGGAAAGGCCAGTACTAATACTAAGAGAGGTTAAGCTAAAGAGACGCCTAGCTTACTATTACCTTATAATAAAAAAGCACCTCCTAAAAAGGTGCTTATACCTAACCTTATACTTATCTATAAGAATAAGGCTATTAATACGCCTACTAATAATTAGTAAATATAAAGTAAGTCCCTTATTCCCGGTATTAGTAGTGCTAATAATAATACTACTTCTTAAGAGTAGTAGTAGTAATAAGACTAATTAAGCCTTAAAATAATAGCGATACTTAGCCGCGATACTCCGCTTATTATACCTCCCCTTAAAGGAGAGTAGCTTAATATAATAGGTAATAGCGATAGCGATAGCAATAATAATGCTTAAATTAATATAAGTAATAGTAAGGCTAATGTCTTTATCGTTTTATAGGCGAAACGTATATAGTTTAAGGCTAAAGCCCGCGCTATTTATACTAGCGGCGTAATGCCCGCTAAACCTTAATATATATATTATTTCCGCACCGCTATTACGGCTTATTAAGCATTTAAGCTAAAGCCTATTAAGGTTATAGAGATTAAGTATATTTTCTTTAGTATTACTTTATTAAGGTGCGAGTAGTATTATTAGTATATAGCTACTTATAATTAAGTATATTATTAATTAACTATAACTATTAATTAAATTCGTTATCGCTATTTATTAGCTAATCGTTATATAAGCGGCTATACTTATAGCCGGCGATTATACCGATATAGTCGCTATACTTAATTATATTTAAGAGCTTAATATACTTAATATTAACGATACTAACTTTAAGGATTACGATAGCAACGATAATGCCTTTATATTTAGCGAAGAGGCTCGCCGCTATCTTACTATAACGGCTTAGTATCTTTATAAGGCGTTTAATATTATTAAGATAACTTATTAAAAGGAGAACGGTATTATAAGTGCTAAGAAGGACACGATGGTAATTAATATACGATCGATATACTAGCAATTAGCTAACAATCTCTTAGTCTTAGCGTAGCGACTATTATACGCTTATCGATAAGCGGCGCGAGCTGCTTACCCGGTTAACCTTAGCGCCGCCTTTTAGTATCGATATAGCTAGTCCGGAGTACCGTACTTAAGAAGTATAGTTAAAACTCTAGCTACTTATAAGCGATACGGGCTATACGTCTTAGCGATACGCCTTACTTATTATAAAGGCGGAGGTAAGTGCTATACTAATTAAGATATAGCTAATAAAGGAGAGGGGAATACTAACGTTTCCCTCTTTAACTAATATAGATAAGGGGACTATTTAGTAGGTTCCCGCGATGCTAGCGAAGCGTCGATATAAGTAAAGGACGGTTTAAGTTTATCTTTTCTTTTATCTTTCTTTAATTAATAACGTAAGGTAGTAATAGCTTAGCTTATAGTTTCTTTTTTTTATCGTTATCGTTTTAAGGAGGACGTAGCTTAGCTTTATATTTTCTTTTAGTTATTTACTCTCGCTTACTTTTCTTCCCCGTTTTATATTTTACT
This sequence comes from Ophiocordyceps robertsii, assembly GCA_027405785.1. Lineage (NCBI taxonomy): Eukaryota > Fungi > Ascomycota > Sordariomycetes > Hypocreales > Ophiocordycipitaceae > Ophiocordyceps > Ophiocordyceps robertsii. The sequence continues at coordinate 2,737 of JAPEBW010001619.1, read as the reverse complement.
AATTTATAAATAGTTGCCTTAACTAAGGATATAGTTAATTAGTAGCGAATTAGTACTAAGTTAGTAAGGAATCGTAACTTAATAAGTAAGTTATCCTTATGCCTTTAGCGTCTTAGCTTTTACTTAGTTTCGCGTTTTTTCTTTTTCTTAATAAGGTTAGTAAAGTATTCGCTAATAAGTGCTTAGCTATTTACTATATCCTTAGCGTTAACTTACTAATTATACTTTACTAACTATCCTTTTTACTTAACTAAGAAAAAAGTATTACTTTTAACGCGTTTCTTATTTAGTACTTCTTAAACTTCTTATTCGCCTTCTTTATCTTAAAGGTTAAGTATTATTAACGGTTTAGCGCCTCCTTAGTCGCTTAGCCTTTCCTTTTAAGGTTTTAATAAGCTAATATAGAATATATTATATATATATAAGTACTTATTTAAAAGAGCTAAACGATAAGCTTACTTCCCGATAGCTTATAGTACTTAAAAAGGCCTGATATACTTAAGAGATAGCTTTTTCTTCTTATCCTTAAGGCGTAAATTCTTTATAGAGAGCGTAATAAGGTTACTAACTTTAAGTAAAAGTAGTTAGTGCTTAAGGTTATAGTACTTCGCTTGCGATTCGGTAGCTTTTTGCTAGTATTTCTTAAGTTATTATTATAAAGTTTTTAGCTTATTAATTCTTACTTTTACTTTAAGCACCTCCCCTTTTATAATATTATCCTTAACGTTAATATAAAAGTTTAGCTAGTAGCTAAAAAGGGCCTTATTAAGGGATAGCTTAGTAGTAGTATTAATTGCGTTATTATATATTAATTATACTACTTAAAGAAAGGACGCTTAGTTTATCTATTTTAAATTTATAAAGGATTTTAAGTAGTAGTATACTGCTTAATTTATACGCTCTATTTACTTATTAGTTTAAAGGTAGAACGCTATTAATAACTTATATTTTACTTATAAGATAAAATATAAGTTTAACTAAAACTTATTAGTAAATAGTAATCCTTTATTCGTAATTACGCCCTTTAAAGGCCTATATACTAACTTAACGTTATAATAAAATGCCCTTACTCGCTTAAGCGCGTTTATTATCTTAAAACACGGAATAAAGAGGTAGTACTTAGTATATCGGTTTATAATTATTAGTATTACGTTAACTTCTCGCCCTTTATATTATACTTTTAGCAGACTTATAGTAAAGTCTATTAATAGTTCTTTTTATAGTCGCACGGGGTATAGTAATAATTATATAGCGCTATAAAGGCGATACCTTCTTAATATAGCGCCTTAATATACTAAGCATTCTTAAATATATTAATTAATATCCCTTACTATATTCTCTTAATAGAAATTCCTTAATAGTAATTTACCTTTTTATCGGCCTTTAAAGTATCTTATTAATAAGTCGTTATAATAAAGTTTTATTAACTCTTACTATAAGGTAATATTAAAAGGTACTACGATTCGTCCTTTTTATAGTAGTAATCTATTTAGTCGTAATAACTAAAGATACTTTTCTTTTAAGAAGTCTTCGGTCGCTTTTCGTTAAGCAATTACTATATCTTCGCTTTAAGTGCGTTTTAGCAATTTTAGCAAAGTATTAAGAACTTCTATAGCGTATATTAAGAGGCCGTAGGCTATATCCTTTATAGTCTTTCTTAAGAGTAGCTATTTATAACTAGCTCTCTTTTTAGCTTATATAGCTAGTTACTTAAGGTCCGCTCTTAAGTTAGTAGTAGTTCGCTATATAAGAGCTTATATATTTCCCTAATATAAAAGCAACTCGCTACGCTTATACCGGCTTAAAGTTAAGCTTTCTTTTACTTATAAAGACTTTTTATTATCCCTTTATAGATTATTAATAGTTATATAATTTATCGGTATTAGCTTTAACTAAAGCTTTAGTAATAACTTTATAAATAGGGGCTTCTTGCCCTTATATTTAAGCATTCTCGATAGTGCGTCGGCCGGGTTTAATTTCTCTATCCTATGCTTAATCGTAAAGTTAAATAGCGCTAAGTATATATACTATCGTGCTTATCTCCGATTAAAAGAGGTTTAGCGTATAAACGTTTAGAGGTTAAAATAGTTAGATAAGACCTTTACTTATTACGCGGCTCCTTCGACGTAATATCGCTAGTATTAAAATAACTTTATAATAGTAAATAGTTCTTAATCTAGGACTTTATAGTTTAACTTAGCCTTAGTAAACTTTTTTAATTAAAATGCAATTAAGTAATAACGACCTTTATTATTAAGCTAAGATAGAATACCTATTATTATATATTATAATATATCGGTTTTAATTTAAGTATACCTCTTTAAGTTATAGTATTAAAGTAAGGGTATATTAATAAATATATCTTTAAAAGACTAAAACGCTATAAATTTAGTCGCGTTTAAGTCTACTCTCCTTAGCTTTTTACTATTACTACTACCTTTTAGTAGTGCGGTAAGAGGTGTTACTATATAGGAGTAGCGGTAGATAAAATAATAGTAGTAGTTATAGAACTTAAGGAAGACTTAAATATCTTAATAAGTATTAAGTGCTAGCTATTTAGCGATTGCTTTTACCTATTAAGGATTTACTAATATCTAATTAACTAATAAAATAAAACTAAGGAACTTAACTAATTGCTAATAAAATATATATTTAGATAGCTTTGCGAATAGTTACGCCGCGCATAGCCTCTTTATAACTTATTAAAGGTGTTTAGTATATTCTTTTTCCGTTTATA
>JAPEBW010001618.1:0-21300 GCA_027405785.1 Ophiocordyceps robertsii | reverse complement strand
TTTTAACTACGTATTTAAGGCCTAGCTTAACTAGTTTTTAGCTAGGTTTATAGCGGCGTCTTAAGCGACTATAGCTAAAACCCTATCTCGCTTCGCACGCGGTTTAGCCTATACTATAAAATCCCTTTCTTAGCTTATAGCTATAATAAGCCTTAAGGACCTATTTAGTCCCGCTTAGCGAACGCTCTTCCTACTTGCCGCTACGCTTAGCCTAGCTATATAGAGGTGTATAAGCGCCTTACTATAGTCTATCCGCCGTCCTTCCTTAACCGGAGGAGATAGCGATAACTAGCCTCGCGATATATTCCGCCGCCCGATCTTATAAGAGCCGCTAATAGTAACCGATATAATCCTTAATAGACTTAGCTTCGTAAGCCTATACTCCGGCGATAAGATTATAATAATCGGGAGTTTCCGCCTAGCTATAAACTACGCTAAGTTTTACTTATAGGCCCGCGAAAAGTCTAAACGTAACCTAACTTTAACCTAGGTAATAAAGTTCTTAGGCTTTAATATCCGCCTTATTAGCTATACCGATTACACGCTTTATATTCTCGCCTTTAAAGCCCCCTTTATATAAAGGTTCTTTAAGACTATTAAGTATATTTAAAACCTTAAGAGCGAGGAGTTAAGCACTAAAGCTATTAAGGACCTTATTACCCGCTTTTAAGCGGGAATATAGATATTCGATACCCCGGTGCTTACTATACTTATTAATATTAGCGGGACGGCCTACTCTTACCTTAATACCTTCCCGGTAGCTAGACGCGCGTTAGTTAGCGGAAAGGCGTAAGTAATAGCGCTATATAAAAAGAATAATAAGTTAAAAAGCCTAGCGATAAAAAGCGGGGGATAACTACGATAGCGGCAGTAAGTAAGATATAATATCTCGCCTATAAGCGGCTTATAAGGCTAGTAAGTAAAACGGAAGACTTAGCGGAGGATTAAAAACGGCGTAAGAAAGGTAAGTAGGATAATAATATAAGATAAGGCCTAAATAAAGCTAGTCTCTTATAATATATCCCGCTAAGGAACTTAAGCATTTCCTAGCGCGGAGACTCCTTACTACTTAGTAAAGGCCTAAATATACGCTTTAAAAGAAAGTCGGAAAACTTTATTATAAGTTCTAGCCGGACGTACTAATCGCCTTAATAAGGATAAAGCTATATAACTAAATATAAAGCAAGGAGCTATAATAAAGCCGCTTATTAACTATCTTAAGCTACCTAGCTACTATTAGCTAAATAAGCCGAAAAAACTATCGGAAGAATAAGGACGGCGTACTATTAATATAGTATAAAGACGCTATTACGAAGCTATTACTTAGCACCCCCTTTACTTTATTCTTACTTTAAACTAATAAGGACGTTAGCTTTTCTTTCTTACTTAAAGAAGTTATTATAAAATCTAAATAGCTATGCCCGGACTTCTTATTTTACTTTTAAGGAAGCCTTATAAACCCCGCGATAAGAACGCTTAAAGTATATACTATAAAGGCTTGCTTAAGAAGATACGATAAACATTACCGGTTAGACCCCGCTAAGGTTTCCGGGATATAACTATAAAGGGTTAGGAGCCTACTTAACTATAGTTTATAATATCTTTAATTAAAGGAGATACCGTAAAAACTATTAAGCGGATTCCGCTAGTATCTTTAAGGGATTTTTAAGGATTTCCGCGGGATATCCTAACTATAGTTCGACCCGTTTTTAACTATAAAAACACCCCGGAAGATATAAGATAAACCTTACCGCGATTTTTAAAGGATATCTAAGGATATTTAAGGGATTTCCTTAATTATAGTCTATAGTGTTTTTAATCGGGCTTATACTTAGTTTATTAAGCGATTTTACGAGGATATTTACGGTTTATTTTACGTACTATAGATAGTATAGTTAAAGATCCTTAAAATTAGGTTAAAGGACTAAGTATAAAGTAGCTAGCTATGCCTTTAAGAATAGATAAGCTTTTTACTATTTTAAACCCTTATATACGTTTATATACAGTAATTAGTTTATTATACTAGCTTAACTAGCGGTAATTAGTTTATAGTACCGGCCTTAACCGGCGGTAATTAGTTTATAGTACCGGCCCCGACCGGCGGTAATTAGTCCGCGCTTTATCCCTTTATCCTTATGCCGTAAGGCGTAGTATATAGCTACTTATAAGGTTCTTTCTTTCTTCTTTTTATAAATACAGGCGATATATCTTATTACCTTATAAGTAAAATACTTTTATATATTAAGCCGGCTTTATCCTCCTCTTAGCTAAGTTATAGTATTAATTTTACTTATTAAGGTATTGCCCTTTAAGTCTTTTTAGTCCTAAGTCGCCCCCTTTATTACTTTCTTTTAGCCTTAAAACGGCTACTTAGTTTACTAAACCCTTTTTAGCTTTACCGCGATTTATATTACTTAATTAGTATATACTAAGAAGCTTAAAGTTAAAAGGTTAACTATCGCGAGTACCTCCTTAAGGCGAAGGCTTAAGGCGCCTTTTAAAAACACGATTTATATATTATATAGCTATAACCCCGCTCTTACCTTAAAGAGCCTTTGCTTAAACTTAAGGAGGAACGCCGCGAATATTTAGTTCTCTCTTTATTTAATTGTGCGGATAGCCGCCGCCGCTTATAATTAAATATTAATATTAAAATAGATTAAATCGAGGTACTTAAGGAATTCTTATTAGTTATAACCTCAATCCGCGCTAGTACTATAGTAATTCGCTTTAGTTTACTATAGCTTTATATTTAAGTAGTTATAGATTAAGTAGAAAACCTCCTTTAAACTTAAGAAGAAGTCTTAGTCGATCTTATACCTTTCTTATATATATCGTGCTTAAGGCGTAAAATAGCGCTAAGAGCCGTTAAATTTCCTAAGCGCTAAGAGTAGCTTTTACTAGTCCTTTTTCTTCGTTGCTTCTTTCTTTATTATAGGCATTACGGCCCCCGCTATCGTATCGTAAGGTAGTATTAAACTACTAATTTATAAGCCGGCCCCTCCTTATATATACGTTCTTACTATCTCCTTTAGCTTTTATATTAAGGCCCCGAACTAGCTTATTAGCTATTAAATCTACTACTAGCTTGCTTAAACCTAATAGCTTATTTTAATAGCCCTTACTTATAGTAAGAGGATCGCTTATTTAACCCTCGTTTAGATATTAGCCTCTTTTAGCCCTCCCTCTTAAGCCCCTTAAGCATAGCCCCCTTATACTAAGTAAGCTTTTTACTTATGCTATATTATAGTTAGTAAGTCTCTTTTTAAGTTATATAACCTCGTTTAAAAGGTGCTTTAAATATATTAAGGGCTTATATATACTTAGTTTAGTAGTATATAGCCGAATAATTATTTATTTAAAGCTAATAAGGGAAGGAGGAAATCTTTATTTAGGCTACGTAGCTTTATACTTTATAAGGGTCGCTTAATTAGCCCGTACTTAGGTTAAGTTTAAGTTAAACTTAAGCTAAGTTCGGGTAAAGTCCTATACGACTTCGGCTATATATTAGCCCGACTTTAGGTTATTCGCTATAGTATAATTATAGCTCTTTTTATAGTATAGCCTATAATATAGAGGATATAATACTAATATACTATTAATATACTAGTAATAAGATCGCTGCTATAAACGCACTTTAAGACTATATATTTTAAAGAATATTTAAAGATTATTATACTAACTTATATATATATTCTTTAATTCTTAATAAATATTAACTAAAAGGATATTCTTAGTAATTACTATAATATATAAAGTTAGCTTATATAGATATTATAGCGCGCTAAGCTTTAATATGCCTTAACGTTTTAAACTAATTTATTAATATTAGCTAGTAGTAAGTAGTTTACTTAAATTAAGTTATAGTTCTTTATACGTTTTATTTATATTTACTTTCTATTTTATTATATCTTATTATAACTTACCTTTATCTTATTATTATTTTTACTTAATATATATCCGTAGTATATTCTTATTATGCTTATTGTTTTAAATCATTTTTATGTTTGCTAGCATAGCCTAAAACTCCTTTTTATTTTTCTTACTTTTCTTTTTTTTCTCCGCTATCTCTCTTATCTTTTCTTTTACTCCCCGGCTTAGCTTACTATTATTTCTTTACTTCGCTTTTATCCTTCTTTATTATATTACTATACCGTTCTTTAAACCCCTTTAAAGCGATTATATCTTAAAAGTTATTTATTAATTATTAAGTTAAGTTAACGTACTTATACTAATTTATAAGAACTTTACGTTGCTTGCCCTTTTTAATCTATCTTTACTAAGCTTACAAAATCTTCTTTATAATATACTTTAGCTTATTATCTTCCTTAATTACTAGTAATATCTAGTAGTCGTTAATTACTTAGCTAAGTAAAGGGTTATTTACTACGTCGTAAAGGAATTTTATATATAGGTTTTTATATACCCTTTTTATTATATTAAGTTTTAATATATTTAAGCTAACTACCTTTATTCTAGTATACTTTTAGTATAGCTAATTATGCTTTTAATAAGGCCTATTTATAGTATCCTTCTTTATATTTAATTATACTTTATTGTTTACTTAAAGTCTTTTTTTTAATATATATAACTAGTTTACTATCTTTTTTTAATCTTACTTATAACGCCGCGATCGCTATTTAAAGGAAGTTAGCAACCTTTTTTATCCTTTATATAAGGTTTTATACGCTTTTTACATTTAGTATAAGCGGTCCCTTTTTTATATAATTTAAATCGGCTTAATATTGTATTTATATTTTGCAAAAAAGGGCTGATACTTATTATTAATACTACTTAGTTATTAAGTGCCGCTTAAGCGTAGGGTAGCTATGCCCTTTTATCGTCTTACTTATAGTAAATATATATATAAAGGTAAGCATATACTTCTTAGTTTATACGCTTTATCGCTTTATTAGTTTATAGGTACTAAGCTAAACTTAGTTTATTTAAAACCTTAGTTTATTAGTAAAATTCCTACTAAAACTGCTTTATTTCGTTCGTCTTTTAGTTTAAGATAATAAACTTTAGTATTTTATAAAAGCGGAAGTAAGATTATTAAAACTTAGTAATAAATATAACTACTTTTATTATTAATATCGCTTTTAGCATTATCGCCTTTATTAGTTTATCCGTGATTATTTATAAGTTCTTTAAGCCCTTAGTCCTTATTAAAAGTAGCTTAACTATAAAGTCTATTATAAAGTATATTAATAGCTATATAAAGAGCGGTAATAACTAAAAGAGCCTTTTTTAAAGTTACTTTTATATATAGCTTTTATTATATAGTTTATTGTTTATAATAAGCTAGCATACTATTAATAACTAGCTAAATTAAAAAAACTCTTAAGCTAATATTATAAGCGTCCTTTTATACCTTAAGTATCTTACCGCTATTAAGTTATATATTCGCTAAGCGATTAATACTTAAAGCTTATTTAGCTCTTTATCTTTTTTTTCTTAAAGGTATTAAGCCTTTTTTAATAGTTAAAAGCGGTCTTAAAAGTAAAAGCGCCTTTTTATATTAATTATATACTTACTTACTTAAACCTTAAATTGCTATTTTAAAGTAAGCAATTAGTTACTATTTTATATTACTTAAAATACTACTTAATACTCTTTATTTATTTATAATATTACTATTTATCGCTTTTATATCTCTTACTTATTAAATATATAGGCCGGTTATACTTACTCCTTAAGTATATCTTAGCTTAAGTTTAGGTTAAGTTTTAACTAAACTCCGCTTTTATTTACCTTACTTTTAGCTTAAAGTATAAGGTTATCCGCCTTATTTATTTAAGCAATTAACTTTATATTCTCCTCCTTTACTTATATTATTACGATAATACGCTCTTTTTATACTAATTATTATAAGAGGTTTTTATACTTATTATTAAGGGGGACTTAACGTTTTACTAATTACGCGCTATTTAAGATTGTTTAAACTATATATCTTATCTCCTTTTAATTAAATACCCCTTTTAGCTTATCTTAATTATAGCACGATAAGGCATTAAGTACTCCCGCTAACCTCCTTAAGCGGTACTTTAATATAAAGTTATATAAAGCGAGCTTTATTGCTTATTTACTTTACTTCTTATTTAACTTTTTATTATTATAAAGTACTTTAAGTTCTTATAGTTTATTAGTACTATAAACGCTAGTATATTTTATAACTTTACCTTTTAAAAGTTTAAGTATTATAAAATTATTAGTAACTCCTTATTATAAATTAAGTTATTATACTTTACTATATTAAGTTATTTTAAGAAAAAATCTACTAAGTATTATATTTTATCTAGTCTTATTTATATAAGTATACGTCTTATTATATACTTAAAGCAATCCGCCTTTAAGTATATCTCTCTTTTAAGGTTATATAGCTATAGTATTAGCATATTATAAAATATTTTTTAAATAAATTTAAACGCGGCTTAGTGCTTATCGGTTTATAAGAAGGTTATACTCTTTTTATAAAGGCTATTTTAGCACCGTAATGCTTTAATATAAGCGGGATAAAGGCATAATAAAAATTTGCGAACTTAAAGAAGCTTTAAACGCTCTTAATATTTCTTAGCGCTAATTATATTTAAATAGCCTAAATCTTCTTTAAGTTATATTAAACCTTACCCTTAGCTTATAAAATAAAACTAAAGTACTTTAATTTTTTTTATAAAGTCGTATTTTTATAAGTTTAGTATAAGGCTTACCTCTTATAGCCTTCTTAGCACTTTTATTACTTTATCTTAGTAGTTATAAAGCGACTTTAATAAGTAGATTTAAACGTTATCTATATATACTATAATTAACTTAGAGAGGTAGTCTTTTAGCAATTAATTAATATAGCGTTAAAAGGTAGCTGGCGTCTTTATAAGGCTAAATAAGTATACTTACTACTTAAATAGTTTAAACCTTATTTAAAAACCCGTCTTAAACTTATAACCTTTCGCGATTTTAATCTTATAAAATGCTATAACAACATTAAGTTTTATAAACTAATATACCTTCGCTAATATCCTTAGCGTTTTTTTAATTAATAGTAGTATATACTAATCTCTCTTTATAATAATATTTAAAGCTTAGTAGTTATAGCAAAAGCGTAAGCGGCTATCGGCCTTCTTTATAAATAATACCGGCGCCGCGGCTAACAAGCTACTTAAGCGAATAAGGTTTGCTTTTAGTAACTCGTTTTAAGTCTTTTTAAGGATAAGGAATTCTTCTTTTAATATATTATAAAAGGGCCTTTATAGTAATAGCAGTTTCTTACTATTCTTATTTAAGGTAAGGTAAAGCTTATAATCTATGCTTAATCGGAATAAAGGCTACTTAAGCGCCTTTATAAGTATAAAAAAGTCTAAGTAAGCTTATAGTGCTTAAGCTAGGATATAGTCCGCTAAGTTTATAAGCGTTTTTAGCTAAAAGGCCTTCTTTATATTCTTTATTATAACTACCCTTATATTAAGCGCTTATCGCTGCCCTTCGCTATCTTTTTAAGCCCTTTCCTATTAGTATTCCGCTATAAAGATAGAGGAGCTTACTAGCTTCGCTTTTTAAATATTCGCGATCTTCGCGGCTTTCTTTAACCCTTAAAAGCTAATTAAAATCCTTACTTTTCCGTGCTAAATCCGGTCCCCCTTAGTATTATAAACTACCTTATTTTTCTTTATTTACAGTCTCCTTATAAACACGTTATAGCTTAACTCCGGTACTATATAAGCAAATATCTATTTTAAGTACTTATTAATCTTAATTTTAAACGCTATAATGCTTTTCGTTAAAAGCGTTAATACGTTTTTTAAGAAAAGCTATAATAGCTTTCTTATCTTATATATAAAGAGTAAGGGTAGCTTTATTGCTACCCCTTTAATTATTATAATATAGTAGTTATAGCTAATATCTATAAGTGTATTAAGCCTCTTTCCTTTTTAATATTAACTTTAAGTAGTACTAGGTTTAGCGTAAAGTGCTTTCTTATTAACCTTTAAGCTATTTACTATTTCTCTTTCTCTTTTAGTACTTAACTTCGCGTTAAGGTTCTTTTTTTCTTAAATCGGAATTTACTTTAATTAACTCCTTAGCTATAGCTATAGCTATTTATAAGGTTCTTTCCTTTTTCTTTTTATAAAAGCGGGCAATATACCTTTTTATCTTTTAAGTAAGATACTTTAGTATATCGGGCTATCTTTATCCTCTTCTTAGCTAAGTTATAGCGTTAATTTTACTTATTAAGGTATTGGCCTTTAAGTCTTTTTAGACTTAAGTCGCCCCCCTTATTACCTTCTTTTAGCCTTAAAACGGCTACTTAATTTACTAAACCCTCTTTAGCTTTACTATAATCTACGCTACTTAATTAGTATATGCTAAGAAGCTTAAGGTTAAAAAGTTAACTATTATAAAGGTCTTTTAAAAGTAAAGGCTTAAGGCGCCTTTTAAGAATATAATCTATATATTATATAGCTATAACCCCCCTCTTACTTTAAAGAAGAGGGTTATAGCTATATAGGAAGAACGCTATAAATGTTTAGTTCTCGCTTTAATTAATTGTATAAATAGCCGCTATAGCCCGCGATTAAATATTAACGTTAAAGTCAATCGAATTAAGGTACTTAAAGAATTCCTATTAATAATAACCTTAATATATACTTATATTATAGTAAGTCGCTATAGTTTACTATAGCCCTATATTTAAGTAGTTATAGATTAAGTAAAAAACCTCCTTTAAGCTTAAAAAGAAGTCTTAGATAATCTTATACTTCTTTTATATATATCGTGCTTAAAGTATAAAGTCGCGACGCTAGCCGTCGAACTTTCTTAGTGCTAAGAGTAGCTTTTACTAGTATTTCTTTTTCGTCGCTTCTTTTTTTATTATAAGCGTTACGGCCCCCGCTATTATATTATAAGGTAGTATTAAGCTACTAGTAAGAAGGCCGGCCCCTCCTTATATATATATCCTTACTATCTCTTTTAGCTTTTATATTAAGGCCCTAAACTAGCTTATTAGCTATTAGATTTACTACTAGCCTGCTAAAACTTAGTAGCTCGTTTTAACGGCCCTTACTTATAGTAAGAGGATTACTTTTTTCACTTTTATTTAGATATCATCCTCTCTTAGCCCTTTTTCTTACCCTCCTTTAATATAGCCCCTTTATATTAAGTAGCCTTTTTACTTACGCTATATTATTATTAGTAAGTCTTTTCTTAAGTTATTTAACCTCGTTTAAAACGAGCTTTAAATATATTAAAGGCCTATATATCCTTAGTTTAGTAGTACGTAGCTAAATAATTATTTATTTAAAGCTAATAAGGGAAGGTAGAAATCTTTATTTAAGCTATATAGCTTCTTACTTAATAAAGGTCGCTTAAGTAGCTTATACTTAAGTCGAGTTTAGGTTAAGGTTAAGCTAAGTTTAGGTAAAGTCTTATATAACTTTAGCTATAAATCGGCCCGACTTTAAGTTATTCGCTATAGTATAATTATAGCTCTTTCTATCGTATAGCTTGTAATAAATATATAGACATATAAAGCAGATTTAATATATATTTTAACGAATTTATATTGTATAGTAATTATACTATATTTAGCTTATAAGCTGCGGGAGAGTATATTTTACTTCTTTATAGCCTTCGTTAAAAACTACTTATAGTATATAAGTACGCTTTAAATATATTAACTAAAGTAAAGTAAAAACCCTTTTTATAATAAGGGAAAAATCTTTCTTTTTAGCTTAAAGAAATTTATTTTTATATAGAAAAACCTTAAGCTTTTAATCTTTCTTAAAGAGGAAAATTTATAATTTTAAGTAAAACCTCTTTATTTTATAATTTAAGGAAAACCTTTTTATAGGTAAAAACCTTAAGGTTATATAGAGGAAAGCTAAAGAAAGTAAAGAATAGCTTAAAACCTTTATTATAAGAATTTCTATTATTACTATTTTAATTCCTTATAAATTCGGAATTTATTAAATAGTATAAAACCTAATCTCTTAGTAAATGTATTTGCTATATTATCTTTAGATTTTATATAATAAACCTTTATTTCTTTTTCTTTAACACTATTATTTATAAAATTAAAAAATAAGCCTATATGTTTTCTTAGATTATATAATTAAAGATTCTTTACTATTTTTTAAAGCAGATTAAAAATCTATAAAAGTTACAAGGACTTTAGTTTTAAGTATGTCTATAGACCCTTCTTTTACTATAATATTTAAATAGCTATATAAATTTAAAGCTTCTTTATTAGCCTCTATCAGGCCTATATATCTAGCCTTATATATAGAAAGTGCTATAGATTTTTGTTTTTAGCAAGCCTAGCTTATAAGGTTATTATTTAAAAAAATATAGTATCTAAAAACTAACTTATAGTATATAAGATTGCTAGCTTAATTAACATTAGTATAGGCTTTAATAAAAAGCACATTAAATACTATATTTTAGTTATAGTATAAACCTAAGCTAGGAAATTTATTAATATATTTCTAAATCGTATTTAGTGTTTAAAAATATAGTATTTTTAAATGAAAAGCATATCTAGCATAAAATATTACTACGTATAATATATTTAGCGTTAAAAACAATGCTAAAATAATAGTAAGCATATTTATATTTAATATAATAAGATATCTTCTTTTTTAGCTATATAGTCTTTTGTTTTATTTAATTTAACTCCTTTTATAGTAAGAGTTTTTAAGGTTTTTTTATCTTTTTTATTAAATTTCTTAATCTTATAAAGGGTATATTTTTCTTAGTATATATCTATATCCTTTTTCGCTTTATTTTTAGTTATAGTTATTTTTAAAAAGTCTTTTACTTCGCTTAAAGATTTTATCTTTAAGACATTTCTTATTTTATTAATTATATAAGTTATAAAATCCTTTATAGACTTAAAGAATAAAAGATCGTCTCTATAAACTAGTATAGCTATATGTAGCTTATTGCTTATAAATACCCCTTTATCTATAAGTAGGTAGGAAAATCCTTGCTTGCTTAAAACCTTAAAAAATAGATTGTATTAAAGTATTAAACTTTATTTAAAACTATATAAACCTTTTTTTAATTTTATAACTAGCTTTTTATTTTTATTATACTGCTTTTTATTTTTATACTTAAGGTCTTTATTTATAATTAAGTTTTTATAACCTTATAGTATATTTAAATTTGTTTTTATATTTATATTTATATATACAAATACAATTTTTATATTATATTATAGTATAAAATAAGAGAAAAAGTGAGGTCGTTATCGCTATCGCTACTATCGCCGCCTTTAAGATTAAAAACAATAAAGGCAGTAATAAGGCCGGGCTAAGGGCTACTTATATTTATAAGGGCCTTAGTCTTAACTATATCGTCGTATATATCTTCTTCTTCTTCTTCCTTTACTAGTTCTTTATCGCTAATATTTAACTTAAGCTCCCGTAAGTCGGATATAACGTTAGCCTTAATAGCTTTTCCCTTACCTATACCCTTAAGCGCCCCCTTCTACTTAAGTTTTTAAGTAAAGGCGGCGCGGTCCTTAGTATAGGCCTTAGGGAGAGCCTTAGCTTAAGACTTTTTCTTTACCTTAGCCTTAGCTTTAAAGTCCTTTAAAACGACGGGGACCTTAAAGGGTAGAGGCTTAAGTAAGGTAAGGGCGGCACGAGCCTATACTAAGTCTAAGTTAAGCAAATAACCCTTAAGAGCGATATCCCGGCCTTTATAATAGCTAAAGCTAAGGTAGTTAGCTATTATAATTAACGTATTATTTAAGCTTTTTAGGTTTTAAGCTATAGCGTAAACGGTTTAGTATATTACTATAATAGTGCTATTAAGCTTATTAGCGAGCTTAGTATTAGCCTCGCAAGCCGCGCGCGCGTTATTAATAAAGCGGCTAAAAGTTAAGGCGAGTAGCTTAACGTTTTTATTAAAAGAGGTTAAGCTAAGGGCGGCACTAAACGTAAGAGCCCGTACTATAATAGTATTAGCGCGCTATTAAAGCTTTATCGCTATGGAGGTAAGCTTTATATATAAAGAACGCTTAATAGGCCGGCCGGATTTATATAACTCTTTTTAAGCGGCGTAGAGCTTATAAGCCGCGTCTTTATTAATAGCGGTAAGCTATAAAAGTATTAGCTAAGAAATAAGAGCGGGTTTAATATAAAGCTACTTACTTAAAAATAAAAATTGTTACTTAAAATATAAGTAATATCCGCTCTTATAAAGATAGCTAAGAGAAAGTTAATAACGTAAGCTATATACGCTAATATATTAAATATAGCCTAAATATATATAGGCTGAATTTTAATAGCCTTAAAAAACTATAAGTATATTATTACTTAATAAGCGCCTTATATATATATAATAAGAGATCTTACGTTTAGTACTATAATAAGCTTAAGCCTCCTTATTCTTAGTATCTTTTTTAAGTAGCTTAAAAAGCGGACTTATTTTAAGGTAAAAAAAGTAACCTTTTTCCTTAATATATTAGTAATAGTAGCGATAATATATTAAAGGCTAAGCGGTTAGTACGCGAAAAAGATATAGCGGCGATAGCGTAATAAGCTTTTAAAAAAGGTAAGCGCGACTTTAATAAGAAAGGAGGAGGGTATATAAGTAAACACGG
This sequence comes from Ophiocordyceps robertsii, assembly GCA_027405785.1. NCBI lineage: Eukaryota > Fungi > Ascomycota > Sordariomycetes > Hypocreales > Ophiocordycipitaceae > Ophiocordyceps > Ophiocordyceps robertsii. The sequence goes on along the minus strand of JAPEBW010001618.1, from coordinate 8,699 downwards.
TATATATAAGGTTTTATCCTTATATCCGTATAGATAATTAATAGCTAAGCGGCGTAAATAAATAACAAGCTTAATTAAGAATACGCGCGCGCTATAAAGCGCCGAATTCTTATTAGCGAGGCCTTACTATAAGCCTACTTTTATATTAAGTTAAGGCCGCGCTACTTATAAGGGAGACGCGGGCCGAAAAGCCTTACTTACCCTCTTAACTAAATATAAGGAGGAGTAAGTTAAGGAGATAAAAGATAGGCTACTACTTATACCTTAAGGTTAAAGCATAGCACTCCGGGCCGCTTAAGTTAAAGGCGGCCTTTACTTACTTAAGCTATATCGAACTACTTAGCGAGCGGGATATACTTATAGCGGAAGGCGCACCTTTTTCCTTATATACCGTTATAAGACCTTATACGAGGCAAACTAAACGCAAATAAAAAGAGGTTTTACTTTAAGCGCTTTAGTTTTTTCTTTTTATTTAAAATATCGAATTTATAAAAACTTAAATTAAGTCTTTAGTATAAACTTAATTATAATAATAATATTATATTATAGTATTTACTAATTATTAGTTATAGCTAGTATTAAAAAGAGTTTTATAAACTTAGGCTTAGCGGTTATAAGGAAGGGTTTTATATAGTTTAAGCCGTATATTTACTTTTAGCTTTATATTATAAAGCGAGCTTTATAATTAGTTATATTAATTTTATTATTCTTTTTTATTTTATATACTTATTAGCCTTTTTAAGCCTCCTTATTATTAAGAAGCCCTGTTCTTTCTTAAGTATCTAGACTTATAAGTTTGTTTAGTTTAGTTAGTATACCTTTATTAACGTTTTTAACTTACAGACTATTTATAGCCTGCTTATAGGTAATAGGCTTTATAAGATCCTTATTTCCCTTTATAATAAAAAGGATATGTTTTATATTATTATTACTAATTATTATATTATATATAAGGTATTTTATAGAAACTTTATAGTATTTAGTAAGCTTATTAAGTTTTTTTACTTAAATCTTTTAGTCCTTTTACTAGGTATTATTATTACTAGTATTATTATTACTAGTATTATTATCTATACTACTAGTATTTATATTAATAGTCTTTATATTATAAGTATTTATATTACTTATATTTATATTACTTATATTTATATTACTTGTATTTTTGTTATTATTATTATTACTGCTATTCCTATTATTATTACTAGTATTATAATTTATATTATTACTAATACTATTAATTTTAGTATTATAGTTCTTTAGCAGCTTATTTAAAGAGGGCATATTATGAAAATTAGTATATTCTTCTTTATTTAAGAAGTTATTCTTTAGTATAGTTATATCTTTAAAAATTATTACTTTTTATTTAAAAAGGTTATATATTTTATAAGTAGTATCTTTATAGCTTATTATTTCCCCTTTATAAGGTCTAGGCTTTAGTTTATTATTTAGGGTTTTATTCTTATAAACTATTATGCTTTAAAACACTATTATTTTATCTAAGTCTTTTAGACTTAAAGCTATATTATCCTTCTTTTCTATAGAAGATATAAAGTTTAAAGCAAAATTCGGGGACCTATTATAAATATCTTTCGCTGCTAAAATAGCCTTACCTTATAGGTATTTTAGTAGATATAAGGTTAAAAGTATAGCCCGGACTTAATTAAGTATAGTTCTATTTATTCTTTTTATTTTCCCGTTAAAATAAGGGGTATATATAGAACTTATATTATATATAAAGCTGTTTTTTAGGCAATATAGTTTTATATTATATTTAAATTCTCTTATATTGTTAAAGAAAACTTCTTTTATAGTAGTTTTATTTATATTATTTTCTTATTCTTACTTATATTCTAAGAATTTACGCAGACAATTTACTTTACTTTTTATAAGATCAATTCCTAGATATTTAGTAGCAGTATCTAAAAATAATGTGGAGTATATATGTATATTATAAGTAGGGGTTTTTATAAGGTCTTAAATCTCAGTATATATTTTATTTTAAAAGAGGTATTTCCTTTTTTAAGAAGACTTTTTATTTTAATATTTTTATTTAGCTTTTATATATGCTTTATATTGCTCTTTCTTTATTATATTAGCTTTATTTATATTTATATTAAAGTACACTTTTCTTAAGTATTTACATAAGGATTTATAATTTAAATATCTTAGTCTTTTATACTAAAAAAGTATATCTATAGTCTTCTTTTTATCTATAGACGTTTTATCTTTATTTATAAAGGTACTATCTTTAGGTATGTTAATTATAAGTATATTGTGTATAGGTATGTAATTTATAAGTATATTGTTTAGAAGTGTATTGTTTATAGGTGTTTTGTTTATAGATATATTGTTTATAGGTATCTTATTTATAAAGCTTTTTATATTATATATTTTATTATTCATTTAAGAGTAAGTCTTTATAACTATAAGAATATAACATAGGCCTTAATTAACAAAGCCTTATATAAGTATATTTACCTCTTTATCTAAGAGAGTTATATTATCTTTACTTATTAAAGTGAAGGTATTATAAAGAGAAAGTTAGCGCATTATATTAATCCTAATTTAAGGTATATAAAGGCAGTTCCTAAATATATAGCGTATATTGCTATTAGGAAATTTAAAATAGAAATTTACTACGCTTTTAACTATTATAAAAGACGCTTTTTCTTAAGTAATAGTTATTAATATATATTTATAAGAAAAGAGGAGTTATTTATTATATACTATATACTTAGAATCCCTTATATTAATAACAAAGTTAGATATATTCCCTTTTTTTATATTTTCATCTACCTTAAAAATAACCTAAGAAATAGAGGAAAGCAGAAGCTTTTAAGGTCTTATAATATTTCTTATATAAGCTTTCTTTTTTTCTTTTAAAGAGGTATATAAAAGAGGTCTATATAAAAGGGATATAAAGGGTATAAAGAGTATAGAGGGTAAAGAGAGTATAGAGGGTTTAAAAGGTATAAAAAGTATAAAGGGTATAAAAGGTCTAAAGGGTATAAAAGTTATAAAAAGAGGGTTATTTACCTAAGCTAAAGAATCGGAAAAAGAAAGTATTTCTTTAAAAAGAGAGGACTTTTTAAAGGAGGAAACTCGTTTCTTTTTCGCTCTTTAACTACTAATTTTCTAGTAACTAAAACTCTCTCTTAAGAAGACTTTGTTAAGGAGGGTATAAGCATAGAACGCTTATTATTCTTATTTAAATAGTTTTAAGAAGGTCTAATTAAAAGAGACCTTTTATAAGGGGAAAAAGAAGAAGCTTTTAGTTTAAAACTTACTGCCTTTACCTTATCTTTACTTTTCTTTAGCTAAAAGCAGACTTTTATAGCATAGCTCTTTTTCTTATAATTCTTATAAAAGGCAAGTTTTTAACTATATAAAAAGAATAGCTAATTATAAGGAAGACCTTTTAAAGCTTTAATTCTTATAAACTTCTTAATTAAAGAGGAAGAAAGTAATTTTAAAGGATAAGCTTAAGCGTTATCTTAAAGAGCTTAAGATATATTAGTTATAAAGCTAAAATAAGAGCTATTTAAGCATTCTAAAATCTATGTAATAATTACTACCTTAAGGGTTTTAATGTCTTAGGTATTTAGCTTATCGAAAAGCCTTTTTATCTTATTAAGATATGCTTTAATCGAAGTAAACGTTTTAAGGGTTATATTAAGTAATTTCTTTATTAAAGGAAATTTTAAGGTAAACTTTACTAAGTTATTAAAAGTTCTTTAAGCCTCTTAAGCTAACTATATAGTTAAATAGTATTTTATGTAAGAGAGAGGACTATCCTTAACTATTAGATATATAAGGGTAAGGATCTCCGCGGATTTAGTATATAGATCTTAAGAAACGGCTTTAGCGGCTTTCTCTAAGATAAAAATGGTTTTTATATAAAGTAACTAAGAGGAATAATTTTAAGAACTTTTAAACTTACTAAATTATTAGTCTTTCTTAGTAGCTATATTTAATATAGATTTATTAAGAGGCATTTTAGTATAAAGGTCGATAAGAAAGGAGGAGGAAGGAAAGGAATATTAATTAAAGGGATATCGGTAAAAGGATAGAATATAAAGGTCCGAAAAGTATTTAGAAAATTGAATTTAAAAAAGCGTTTCTTAATACGTAAGGGAGAATTCTTAAAAGGTTTATTTACTACTTATTAGAATCTTAATACTTAATTAGCAATCGAGGAGTATAAAGAAGAGATAGAAAAGAAAGCGAAAAAATATAGGAAAAGAAGTATTAAAAAGCGCGTCTTTTATTTAATAAGAAACGACTTTTAAGAGATTTTTATCGTTTAATATAGTCTTAAAAATGCGGTTTTAAAACATACGGTGTTAAAGAAAGAAAAGAGGGGAAAACTAAAAAACCGAGTCCGATAAGATATTAAGTAAATTCCGGAGAAAACACGCATAGTAAGCGTAATAATAAAGAAAGTAAGAAAAAGCTTTATTAGAAATTTCCGATAATATAATAGTTAGAAAAACGTTGTTAAGGGTTAGGACTAAGTCCGGCTTAAAAGGAAGCCGGGCTTATAATTAATTAAGGAGCATAATAGGTATAAAAGAAAGTAAGCGGGTAGCTATAAATAGGAAATTGTAATAATATAAAAAGTATACGAAAAAGTAAAGGAATAGATAAGATATATATATATATAAGGTTAATAATCTATTTAAGGTTAAGGGGGGACTAAGGCCTCCTTATATAGATAATTCTTAGGCTATAAGAAACTAAAGTAATTAGGAAAAGAGCCCCTTATTTAGCGCAATTCTATATAGTAGGCTAATAGCTATTATAAGGTTAATATTATATTTATAAGCCTTAAGGTTAATTCCTTAAAAAATATAAGGTAGAGTAGCGACTTAGTATAAATTATACGTATAGTCTTTATATATACCCCTTCTTAATCTGCTTCTACCTTGCTTATATATGCGTGGAATAATATAAAAAAGTATGTATACTATGTAGAATTATATTGCGGATTTCATATATATTTTAGCGTATTGATATCGTGTGTTATTTATACTATATTTAGCGTATAGGCTGCGGGAGAGAATATTTTACTCCCTGATAATATCTTTTTATAAGGAATCTTAAGACTAAGAAACTTAATAAGTCTTTAGATAATAAGAAGATAAGACCTTTAAAAGTTATAAAGAAAAAAAAAGCTTTATTATACGTTAGAACTTTTAACTAATTTACTTATTTACCTTATTTTATATATACTTTTATTAAAGCTAACTTTACGAGAAACTAAGGTAGTAAGAGAGCTAAGCTTAAAACGAGTCGAAAAAAGCAAATTTATAGTAAAGGCTATACTTGCTAAAAAGGTAAAAGGTTTTAGGAGATAAATAAAGCTTATATAACGTAGTAAAGTAGTATAAGAATATAAAAAGCAAAATACTCAAAGTGTTTTACTAGTATAAAAGCTAAAAAAATAATATAAAAAAAGATAAGTACTAAAAGTATTATAGCGCGGGAAATATAAAAAAGAAGCTAAAGCTAAAGGCTTAAATATAATAAAGTAACTATAACTTTAAAGTATAAGCTAATCTTAATACCCCGGCGGAGAGTAAGACATAATATATATATTTTAGTAATAAAGACGCTAAATAATAAGTTATAGCTTTTCTTAAAAAGAACTAGCTATAAAACTATAATAAACAAAAGCGTGAAATATTTTTTAAGTAGTAAAAAAAAATATATTAAATTTTAACGCTTATAATAAGCGAAGCCTATTACTATATAACTATATAGCGCGTTAAAACTGTTTTTAAGTAAGGTATAGTAGCTAATAAGTAATATACTTTAAAAATATTAAAAGATATATCTAAAAAAGAAAGTTTAATTAAAATAGTAGCGGTATAAAGAACAAAGGTAGAAATCGTATAATATAGTAAGTAAGTATATAAAATAAGCGGGTAATAAGTAAAAAGCCGGGATAAATAAAAATAGTTTTAGTAAAAAGATATAATAAACGATATTAATATTATTATAATAATAATTTATAAAGAGATAACTATATAATTTATAATTAATATAGCTAAAGTTAGTATAATTTATTGCTAAGTTAAAGCATCTTATATATTATTAAAGCAGCAACGTATAACTTATTTATTAATATAATTCTTATAGCTAGCGTCTTTTATAATTAAGGAGTAAATAGGTGCAGAAGGGAGCAGGCTTATAGCTACGAGTAAGGGGATTATAGAGATATAAAGAGTGTGCGAAAAGGTAAAGAAATAGGTGAGATATATATGTATAAGGTTAATAATCTATCTAAGGTAAAGGGGGGACTAAGGCTTCCTTATATAGATAATTCCCAAGCTATAAGTAACTTAAGTGATTTAGAAAAGAGCCCCCTGTCTAGCGCAGTCATGCATAGTAGGCCAATAGCTATTGTTAGGTTAATATTGTATTTATAAGCTTAGGGATTAATTCCGCAAGGAATACGAGGTGGCGCAGCGACTTAGCACGGATTATGCATATAGTCTCCACACACACCACTTCCTAATCTGCTTATATCTTGCTTATATATAGGGAGAATAATATAAGGAAATATGTATAGTATGTAGAATTGTATAGCGGATGTAATGTATATTTCAGCGTATTTATCCCATGTGTTATTTATGCTGTATTTAGCCTATAAGCTGCGGGAGAGTATATTTTACTCCCTTATAGCCTCTTTTAAAGGGTACTTATAGTATATAAGTGCACTTTAGTTATACTAACGAAAGTAAAGTAAAAAACCTTTAAATAAGGAAAGATTCTTTTGTTTATAGCCTAAGAAAACCTATTTTATAAGGAAAAACTTATTATATAATTTAAGTAAAACCTCTTTATTTTATTATATAAGGAAAACCTTTATATAGGTGAAAAACCTTAGGTTATATAGAGGAAAGCTAAAGAAAACAAGAAATAGCTAAAAACCTCTATTATAGGAATTTATATTATAACCTTTTTTATTCTTAGTAAACTTCGGAATTTATTAAATTATATAAAACCCAATCTCTTAGTAAATATATCTGCTATATTATCTTTAAATTTAATATAATAAACCTCTATCTCTTTTTCTTTAATACTATTACGCGTAAAGTTATATACTAAGCTTATATGTTTTCTTAGCTTATATAATTTAGAATTCTTTACTATTTTTAAAGCAGATTTATTATCTGTGAAAATTATAAGGGCTTTATTTTTAGGTATATTTATAGACATTCCTTTTACTATAGTATTAAAGTAGCTATATAAATATAAAGCTTCTTTATTAACCTCCTTAAGGCCTATATATTTAGCCTCGTATATAGAGAGTGCTATAGATTTTTGTTTTTAGCAAGCCTAGCTTATAAGGTTATTATTTATAAAGAAATAGTATTTAAAGACTAACCTACGGTCTATAAGATTACTAGCCTAATTAGCATTAGTATAGGCTTTGAAAAATAGCATATTAAATGCTATATTATAGTTATAGTATATGCTTAAGCTAGGATATTTATTTCAATATTTCTAGATCGTATTTAGTGCTTTAAAATGTGGTATTTCTAGGTTAAAAGCAAATCTAGCATATAATATTACTGCGTATAATATATCTAGCCTTGTAAACAATGCTAAAAAAAATAGTAAGCCTATTTGCATTTAATATACTAGGATATCTTCTTTTATAGCTATGTAGTCTTTTGTTTTATTTAATTTAACTCCTTTTATAGCAGGGGTTTTTAAGGTTCTAATATTTTATTTATTAAATTCCGTTATCTTATTAAGGGTATATTTTTCTTAGGATATATATATGTCCCTTTTCGCTCTATTTATAGTTATAGTCATTTCTAAGAAGTCTTTTACTTCGCCTAAAGATTGAATCTTTAAGACCTTGCTTATTTTATTAATTATGCAAGTTATAAAATCCTCTGTAGGCCTAAAGAATAGAAGATCGTCTACGTAAACTAATATAGCTATATGTAGCCTATTGTTTATAAATACCCCTTCGTTTATAGGTAGGTAGGAAAATACTTACTCGCCTAGGACCTTAGATAATAAGTTATACTAAAGCATCGGACTTTATTTAAGACCGTATAAAGCTTTCTTTAATTTTGCAACTAGCTTTTTATTTTTATTATACTGCTTATTATTTTTCTTTTTATACTTAGGGTTTTTATTTATAATTTAGTCTTTATAACCTTATAGTATATTTTTATATGTTTTTATATTTATATCTGTATGTATAAATGCATTTTTTATATCGTATTATAGTACTTACTAATTATTAGTTATAGCTAGCATTAATAAGAGTTTAGTAGACTTAGGTCTAGCGGTTATAGAGACGGTTTCGATATAGTTTAAGCCGTATATTTGCTTATAGCCTTATACTATAAATCGAGCTTTATACTTAGTTATATTATTTTTATTATCCTTCTTTATTCTATAGACCTATCGGCCTCCTAAAGCCTCCTTTTTACTAAGAAGCTCTTATATTTCCTAAGTATCCAGACTTATAAGTTCGTTTAGTTTAGTTAGCATAGCTTTATCCTAGTCTTTTACTTACGGACTATTTATAGCCTGCTTATAAGTAGTAGGCTCTATAGGATCTTTATTCCCTTTTATAATAAAAAGAACATGTTTTGTATTATTATTATTTATTACTAGTACTATTATTTCTAGTATTATAGTTATTTAGCATCTTATTTAAAGAGGGCATA
>JAPEBW010001617.1:0-21307 GCA_027405785.1 Ophiocordyceps robertsii | reverse complement strand
GACCACCCGCGCCTCGCTCCCCCACTGAGGAAACCCCGGGCGCATGTATCCCCTTTGGGCAACATCGTTTGTCGGCCAGCCCTCTTCTGCAACTCCCTCCCCGCGTCACCATCATTAAACCTAGCCTCAAGGTTTCAGCCATTTGATTACCGGGCAGATTTTTCCACCTCGTCACCGTCCCCTCTGGACTGCCCTGATATGCCCTGCCCTCGCTCTGTATACCAAAAGCAATAGAAAGGACGGCCCTCTCCGCTAATCCTCCCGGGGCCAGCCGACCGAGCCTCACTCAACAACGCGTAGCTTCGTATCCCGTGTCATGCCCCGGCATCGCCGCCACAGCCTTTGCCATCACCCAAGATAAAGGCCAAAGTTGCTTCTTCATGACTCGAGCCCGCTCGGCACTCGGCTTCCAAAACCAGAATAGGAAAAAAGAAAAAGGCCCGGTCGGCTGCCGGTACTTGCATGTACACAGGGTCGCTCGGTCACGTTTGGGCCCAGCCACGGCTCACGACAGGCTTCCTATTCCGCTCTAGCATGCCATCCTTGCGGTGCTTGTTACCAACTTACCTGACCACGTATTGCTTGGCTGTGTATCACGTCACGAGCGAGGCATAACAAGACTCAAGTCATGGCCCGATGCCACTCCACCCCACACACAATGCCTCGTATCTCCCAACAAATCATCGCTCGGCTTGGCTTCGAGGCCTCCTCCCAACTTTGATTCGTTTTCATGTCGCAAGTGGCGTAGGTTTCGCAACACGGCAGACACTGGCGCCTTCAACACCTGTCAGCCCCGCCCTCCCTTAATTTCAAACCTTGGCGCCTCGCCTCAACGGCCATCCCCCTCCTCTCCGTCCCCTGCCGGCCATGCTCCCGGCAGCCCCTCGACCTCGTCGGCCTCGTCGCTCTGCCCGCTGCCCCCCCTGCCTCCGTCTCGGCCGATACCGAGCACCTGCATCACCATGTCCAGCAAGCCTGGTCCGTCTCCCCGTTGCATGTGCGCTTCCAGGTCCCTCTGTAGCTCCTCCTCGTCGGCCTGCCTGAGCGCCCTCGTCTCCTCGTCGTCATCGTCGTCATCGTCGTCATCGTCGTCATCGTCGTCATCGTCGTCATCGTCGTGGAAAAGGGCGCCAGCCGGTGCGGGCCCCGCTTGCCCTGCCATCAGGTTCCGCATTTGCGCCAGCAGCTCCGGGCTTTGCCCCTGGCTCTGCTGCTGCCCGTTGGCCCATGGCAACTGCGTGCCTTCCCCCGTAAATATGTTTTCTTTCTCCGGCGGCGGCAGAGGATCAAAGTCGTAGTTGGGCTGGCTGTCCAAGATAGACCTCGGTGCTACGGCAAGCAGGGATGTCTGGCCCTCAAGATAGGCCAGTCTGGTGGCTCCGAGGTCGGCCGGCGCACCATGGTTTGGCAGCGCGGCCACGTCGACTCGGCCCAGGCCCCTTGCTACGTCCTGCAGCAGGCCCGTCGCCTGTGCATTGTCCCACAGCTCCTTGGCCTGGTATAGGTATAGTCTGACCCAGAATGACTTCGGGTCCGAGTCCAATCTGACACCCCAAATGGACTGCGGGGCGTCGAGATTGAGCTCTTGAAACATGGAGCAGTACAGCCACGGCAGCCGCTGGATCCCACTGGTGAGATCGGCACGGGCGCCATCGACGTCGCCCGTCTGCAGCTTGGCGAGGATCATGCTTTGCCGAAGATAGACCAAGTCTCTGTCATCACAAAACTGGTCAATCTCGCCCATGAAGTCGATGAGCCATCGTGACTCGTGCGTCCTGATGGCCAGGAAATGGATGTAATGCCGCATTGCGTAGGGATCCCTGGGATCCAGAGCATAGAGGAGCTTGGCCCACTCCAGCGCTGTCCGATATGTCCCCTTGCGAACAAGGCTCTTCAGATAGTGGTATCCTGCTAGCCAAAACTGGCGGTTTTCGGGTCTCCGAAAGTCTAGACGTGCTCGGCCTTGCTCCATGCTCCGCCGGAATGATGACGTCGTTACCCTCCCGAACGTGAAGAGGGCCCTTTCGCACAGTTCGGCCGACAAGGCCATGTTCTGGTCCTGCTTGGCCACGCTGCTGACCTGGAGCAGCGTGGACACATGGTATGCTTCTGCACGTTAGCTTGCATGTCCCAAAGTATATAGGCATATCGCTTGGCCGCACTCACGGACTCGCTTGAGAAGGTGTACCATTCGCATAGGGTCTCCAATCTGGACGCAGGCGAAGAATACCGTCTGCATGCTGTCGTACTCCTTGTCGTGGACGTAGGCGTATTCCGTCCACGACCCGTCGGGCGCCTTTTCCACCTCCTTCATGGTCAGGCCGCCGGCAGACTGCCGTGGCCAATGGTCCCGGCCTTGGACGAAGACGTTGCGCCTTAGCGACACCTCGGGCAGCTTTGGCGCCCCCGGTGGCTCTCGCAAGAATGACTCCAGGTCGACGAGTCTCTGGACAGGGGCTCGCCTCCGCCGACTACCCTCTTGTTGTTCCTCCACGTTGGCCGATTCCATCACATCCCGGCCGAAAAGGCTCCTCATCTCGTTGGCCGCCCGGAGATGATGGGTGTTGATGCTCAGCAGTTGACCCATCCGTGACGTGGACCCGCCGCACGCATTGTGAGCCGAAGATGTGTTGATGCTTCGCAGCTCAATCTTCAATTCTTTCATAGCCTTGTCAATCTCGTCCTCGTCCTCGCCGCCTTCGCCAGCGTCGCCCGCGGGAGCCTTGGCATTCTTCTTTTTCCTTTGCTGTTTCTTCTTCTTGGTCCTTTTGCTGTTCGCCGGAGGCGAGACCCGGCTCACGTCTTGGTCGCCTTGGTCCATGGCTGTGTTGCCCTCGTCTTCGACTTCGCCATCGCCTTGATCCTCATCCTCGGCCCCCAGCGCGGCAAAGAGGTTCGGCCGACGTTTCGGCGCGGCGACTGACAACTCGACATCTTCGCTCTCCACCGACTCACGAGCCACCGATTCGGCGGTCTTTCCCAACTCTCGCTGCTGCTGGAGCTTGCGCAGTTGGCGGCTCGACATCGCGTCGGCCTGTGTGGTGCTTTGGCCGCGACGGCAGCCCAGCCTCCTAGGGAGAATGCGCGGGCTGGCACTTCAAAATCAAAAGCGGTTATGGCGTGCCAGCACAAGGGCCTCGGTTGCGCAGGATGCCTTGGGCGAAGCACCTCGATCTAGCAAGGCGTAGAAACAATTTGAGTCACTGCCGAGCCTTGCCTTTGGTTTGCCCGGGGATGTCGTTTTCCTCAGTGGGGCAGCATCCCCAAAAACAGTTAGGGTACAACGTGCTAATTCGTGCAAGTGCTCCATTCACACCTGGTGACGACTTCTCGTGGCCATCATCCGCCTCACAAAGATTCCCAAAGCTATTGCTATTTGCCTCGAGGCCACAACACTTCCCCCAATGGTCTGTCACCACAGGTCCCCGAAAAAATGGCGGCATGGGCAACATACGGTTCAACAATCACGCTCTACCCAGTCACGCGAGTGTTGCTGCACAGCAGTCTGGCGGGTCATATCGGTTTATGCAGAATCGTGACGCAGTCGCTTGCTCAATATCGATGGCAAGCATTTTTCCGCATCTTCGCTTTTCAGTCGCTCATTCATCTGCACGCGAAAGACGTTGCCTTTCCCTCTTCAGTCGGCCAAACCGCTGCCAGGTGTCCCCCTCGGCACCAGAACGAGCCTCTCGTCCGAGTCTTCATAATGCACGTAAAGCCCGCCCTTTCCAGCGTCGCTAATCCAAACTCCAGGCAATTCTGGTCCGACTCCATGGCTCGTCAAGGATAACACCTCCATGTTTCGCCGAAAGCACAATAGAACGGTGCCGTGTTCTCATCATCGCAACCGTCAAAGGATGGAAAAGGTGATCAAAAGCTCAAGAGGTGAAATTGTTGTTACATCTTCAAGGGTTGCGAAAGGGATATCGGCGAGACGGTGGTGGTGGTCGTTTCCGGTGCCCGAATCCTCGACTCTGGGTGAAACGTTCACGATGACCAGAAGCTCCGTGGTCCGCGAGGATGCAAGCCGTCCTGCGGCCAGTCGCCGCACATGTCTCCAATCACTCAGGTCGCTATGTCGTCTTGATCTCATTGGTCGGCCGTCGCAGGTTGGAAGTGCGGACGGCTGCCCCCGCGGGGGCCTCGACCGTACCCTCGGGCCCGGTTTCCTCGCCCGCGCCCCCGTCCGCGATAGTTGCGGTACCCGCCGTCGACGCTGCCCTGGCCAAACGTCTCCATGTTCTTTCGCTGCTCTTCGCCACGCCATTCTCGGCCGCCAGGCTTGTGGCCGCTGTTTTCAGCCCTGTCTTTGGCCTCGCTAGAGATGTTGTCGAAGAAGGACTTGGATTTGTTGTATGCAACAGCTGGATTGCCGTTTGATGCCTCAACTTCGGTTGCCTGTGCGAGGAGTTCATTGGGCTGCTCCGTCAAAGGAGATCCTGCAATGGCCTCTTTGGCAATTTCCTCCCGGTTAAACTTGGCGTTAGACTGGGCGAAGTCAAAGTCCGAGTCGGGCACTTCGACCTTTGGGCCCCCAGGCCGACCTCCGCGACCGCGACCACGGCCGGCCGGTGCCCCTCTGCTAGCGTTGACTCTCATCTCGTTGACCTTGTTTGTCAAGTTGTCCATCGCATTGCCGCCGCTGTTTCCCAGTTGTGCCATCGCAGCCGCGACCGCGGCACGCGCAGCATTGGTGGCATCCTCGACACTACTCGGGGCTGCCGTCACAGTCGCCTTGACGTTAGCCTGATCGGGCATCCCGGCTGTCGGAAGTGCAAAAGGCTTGCCAGCAGGTCCAGAGAGCGGAATGACAGGCATGACTCTATTATTCCGCTGCGTGGCTGGAGCGGCCTTCGACTGGTTCGTGGCTCCGAGGAGAGATCCATTGGTGCTTAAATTTGAGGCTGCAGCTTTGACTTCCTCAACTGATGGCTTGGACTCGATGGGCGGGCTGGGCGCATTGGTTGATGGGCGAGCAGCCAGGGCGGGGGCCTTGGGCTCTGCTGCGGGAGTAGTCGCCGGCTTGGGTCGGTCGACGTCAAGTCCGACGCTTGCAGCCTTGGGGACTTGCGCGGGCCCCGGAGGGCCATGACGCTGATTCGGGGGTTCGGGGCCGGGAGGGACGCCCGCGCCCGGCGGAGGAGGATGGTTGTTCCATGGACCAGGGCCTCCAGGTGGGAAGCCATGGCCAGGAGGGAACCAGTGTGGCGGCGGGGGATATGACACGCCAAATCCGGCTCCGGGGCCCGGCATGGGACCGGGACCGCTCCCTCGGCCCCAAGAGCCTGGAGGCGGTGGTCCCCCGTAGAAATTGTTTGGAGGATATGGATGCTGGAAATTGCCAGGTGCGGAGGGGCCGGGTTGGTTGGGAGCGCCAGCGCGGGCTCGAGCCTTGTAATCTTATCAGCTTATGTTCGCCAAGGGCGCTCTTCTCGCTATCATGAAGTAGGGACAGGTCTTCGGTATCAGAAGGAAGGCAACGGAAGCATCGACATTGTTTTTTGCGCTTTCCGACATGACAATTTTTACATCCGGGATATTTCATCATTGTGAAGACTTGCAAGGAGTTTGGGGGAGGAATGATCGACTTACTCCAACAATAGCAGGGTCATCGGGCATAGCAGGAGGGGGCTTGTTCTCTTTGACGCTCGGGTGCTCCTCGATGCGAAGATCTTTCACGTCACTGCCGCGGAAGACGATGTATTCGTAGACTTGGTCGGACGGAGCAACCTCGTCCTCGGGCCTGCCTCGGCGACCCTCGGTGCCGAAGGAACGGACATTTTCCAACGAGACTGTGGACTCGTCCGAATTGATCTCGTGGAGTGTACCAACGTAGCTAGCTCGGGACGTCAGCGCGAGACTCTGGGTCTGTGGGGGAGGGGGGGTTAGCAACGAACCGAATGTCGCTTTTGGATATAAGTGATATACGTGATCTGGCGAAGCATTAGTATCATGGCTCTGAACTAACGGGACGGGAATCTCGACTTACCCCAGAAAATCCGACATCTGGGCCGAGATGCAACGTTGAGCACGTAGCAAGCTCTGAAGTGGGCGGTGCGGGGGTGGACAAAATCTTGGAAGCTCAAACGCACAGGGCACAAGCCGAGAAGATTCTCGTGGCGTAAGCAATTATCGGTGTGCGGATGGTGTGTGCTTGATGATAGGTGAAGGGGAGGTGGTTTTGCAAAGGAAAGATTTGCGAGGTTGGGGAGAATGAGGCTGGAGGAAGCTTATTGCGGAGCCCTTTGCGGAGCCTTTTCGCAGCTCCTACCTCGCGGGACGGGGATACCTCGGCTATTACGGGGACCCACGCGTGACCACTGCTCGCACTGTACGTACCTGCAGGCCCAGAGCCCTCAATTCACTGCTCTCACTGCTCTCCAGAACACAGCAAGTATATTATGCAGCATGGTGTACTCACTGTGATAAACTTTTATCTCGAGGCTCGTGTTGCTCTTCTTTTCCAAAGTCCATTACCTATTCTTGCTGCTTGTCAAAAGGCCAACTTGAAAGGCTGCCGCTACGGGTCCACAAAGGCAACGTCCACAAGCAATATATTCATCGACACTCTGGTTGCAAACTGATACAATAAAGAAGCAGCATCAACGGGACGGAGGTCTGGCTCCATCAAACCAAAGATGCAGACAAGCAATGATGCACAGTGTGAAACCCGTTCGCCAGTGCCTTTCTATGCAGCCGAGATGAAATCCCGTTTCCGACTCGAGAGACCAATGACAGCTCTCTCATCGGCAGTCGGGCGAGTGCAGGATAACTCCAGCCCGAGCTGAGTATCAAACCATGGAGGGATAAGGACCGCAACAAAACACCCAAACACGACCGAAACTCCCCTCATGAAGCAAAGGCTCACCTAAACTTGCTGATGATGACGGCCACAATAAGAAGCACGAGAACAGTGATGATGGAAATGGTGATTATCCGGTTCGTAGCCATCCTGCAAGCAGGTCGGTCAGTTAGGCGCTCCGGGTTGGTGGATCGAGACTCCACATTACCTACGCGCCATCCCCCTCAACGTCTTGACGCTCCGGTCGACATAGCCTTCGCTGTTCAACAGCCGATCGTGTGTATGTTGGATCATCTCGCGCTGGCCGTGCAGGTTCGCAAGAGTGTCGGCGCCAATGGACTCTGTTTCGTGCGCAAGCGCCTGGCTGGCCTTTAATCGCTGCGTGCTCCGGTCGAGTCGGTCCGTGCCAGAAAGCAGCTGTTGCCTCTGTTCGAGGGAGGCATCGGACGCGCCGGCAGGTTCGTCCCGGTATCGCGACCCGAACAGAGCGGAGCGGTCCGATGAGAGCGACGTGAGCTTTCGTCGGTTGGAGTCGACGTCGGCTTCATAGTTGCGAAAGCGCTGGTTCACTTTGGCTCGTGAAGATGTTGGGATGTTTTGTTTCTCAAGGCGCATCTGTCCGAGCTGGACGGAGAAGAATCGACGTCAGCGAGAGCCTTGGGCCCAGCCGAACGTGGCCGAGGCCGACAAGAAGCATACGTACCAGCTCGTCTGCCTCTTCGAGTGCGCGCTCCGCCTGGCTGATGGCGGTTTTGCGGGGTTCGCCTGAGAGTTCGGGGATCTGGTCCAGTTTCTGGGAAAGGTCGGCTTGAACGAGTTTGAGCTCCGCCTCGTAGGAGCCAAACAGCTCCGAGCCGGCGTCCGTGTCGAGAGGATTCGCCATGTTGTTGTTATTTGGGGCTTTCGCAAGCTTATCGTCAAGAAACAAGAAGGCCCGTTCGGTTGCGCGGCTGTCGAGCAAGCGGGGGGCAGATGGAAGCGGAGAATCGGTGCAAGGAGCGCAGTAGCTGACGTGTGCTTGTTGCTCGTATACGGGCTTTGTCGCTTGAGTTGATGGTCGTCGTCAGCTCGAATCAGTCTACCAGCCACGAGGCGGAGTCGTCGGAGTGATCATGTATGTACGCGCGCAATTCACGGACCAGCATGTCACAGGGGCAACGAAGAACACGTGATGCGATGGCTCCGTAATCCAGACCGCAGGTGGTCCGTGCTTTGGTGGATACCTGTATATGCGCAGAACTGGAAAAAATCCACATTCCTGTCTCTCTCTCTCCTTCTTCAAGAAATTTGATTCCCCCCGGACAACGGAAAAAAAACGACACGGCGTCTCGACTATCTGTCTATGGCGTCGGGTTGAAGTTGGCCGGGCAGAGCAGCGCGGGATTTCTTCCGCACGGCGCTTTTAAGAATTGGTGACTCGTACCACCGTCAACCGATCCCGTTGAGTGCTCGACATGCCGTCCTGTATTGTGCGCAATACCTAGCATGCTCTCGTCACCATCGCGGGGTCACTGACCATGGGTTCCAAGCCAAGTGTGTGACGTTTGAAGAACAGCTTGCTGCTGGTGCATATGTTAGCTGAGCCCGACGTGACGATGGCAGGCGAGGAGCTCAAGGAAGAAGGCCATCGATTGGCCCTCGGTCAGTGAACATGGAACCTAAGGCCATGCCTAAAGTCCGGGTACCATTGCCGGAGAGAGCGCCGGGCTGTTGTTTTTTTATCCATTATAATTGCTTTTCTTCATCTCTGTTGAGGACGCGGCCGGCGAGTTGTGCGTCGTCGGCCAAGTTGATCCAGGCAAAGAACAGGCTCTGGTGGATCCAGCGTGTCTCGGGGTTCACCCGTGGTCCGTTTCTGCTGCAAACGGGGGCACGTCAGTTCAACGTCGCCAGACAAAATGCTCTTCTCGCACGTTGCAGGAACAAGGCCTGACGGGCAATTGCGAGGCTTGTGCCACGCTTCAACCTGGCATCAAGGCCATACCTATCTATACCTGTGTCGTGGCAACGCCGCAGCACGCGCTCGCGCATGCATTGGAGAAAGACGAGACACAGCGGCTCCTTGGGCAGCATGGCAATGTACGAGGTAAATATGCTGTTGGTCCTTTGGCCTTGGGTCCGTCTTTGGCACTCGTCTTTGGAAAAAGTACACATTGAACCTCGCCTTGACATGGTCCATCCAGTCATCAGTCGCATCGGGCTAGGGATCGTGCCGCTTGCTGTAGACGGAGCCTGAGGACGCACCCCCCTCGCCCAAGCCTGGTACATACCTACTTACAGTGACAACCTGCCTACCTAAACAGGCGACCTAAAGCTTGTACATACTGCGGGCGGCTACCTTACCTCACCCACACCCTCGGCGTAGCTTGCCAGGCTCCCTCGTCCACCCATTACCTCCGCTTGGCTCCCATGTGTGCTTGCTTCAAATGACGTTCCGACTTGGTCCGCTTGCTTCGCCATGTGAAGGCCTTATTTACTTCTTTCCGTCCATTTTTCCTCGCCTGCAGCCTCCTCTTTATCTTCCCGGCGTCCGCTCTCTTCGCTGAGCGTCAACTGAATTGCGCTTCCATCACCCTCTCTGTGGCAATAGAACAACCTCTAGTGTCGAGGCGTCACCACCTCTCGTCCCATAGCTATCTTTCCGCTTCAAGCTATCACGCCAATGAACCGACCGGTGGAGCGCTTCACGAGGAAAAAGGTTGCCATCGTCGGCAGCGGCTGCACCGGCATCGCCGCTCTCTGGGCCTTGAATCGCACTCACCATGACGTCTACCTCTACGAGGCAGCTGATCGCCTCGGCGGCCACACAAACACGGTTCAGTGGAAGGCCGGAAAGTATACCACTTGTGTCGATACGGGCTTCATTGTCTTGAACACGGGTACCTATCGTGAGGCGACTCTTTCCACGCGCTTGACTTGGCGGACCATGAAGCTTACTGTCAGTGTCCCGCAGCCAACTTCATCAGCTTTCTCGACAAGGTCAATGTCCAGACAGAGCCGACAGATATGACATTTGGCGTCTCTCGGGACCGGGGCCTATTCGAATGGGCTGGCACCAGCTTGGGGGCCCTGTTTTGCCAGAGGCGCAATCTCTTTTCGCCGCGCATGTGGAGGATGGTCTTTGACATTTTGCGCTTCAACCAATTCGCGCTGGACCTGCTCGTGCGCGACGAGGACGAGTCCGCCGCCGACAACGGGACCATGTTGAACTCTGCCGGTGAAACCGAGACAATTGGGCAGTACCTGGATCGCGAGGGCTACTCGGATGCTTTCCGAGACGACTATTTGATACCCATGACGGCTGCCGTGTGGAGCACGAGTCCGGACAAGTGTTCTCTGCAGTTTCCTGCCGTGACGCTGGTCCGCTTCCTGTAAGTGCGCCGTGTCCGGGACCAACGTCTGGCTTGCTAACGGCCTTGCACAGATGGAACCACCACCTTCTGTCCACGGTGGCCGCGCGGCCACAGTGGCTAACTCTCAAGCATGGGTCCAAATCGTACATTGACGCCGTCATGCGAGGATTTCCCCCGAACCACCTCTTTCTCAACACGCCTGTGACCCATGTCACGAATGACGATGGCGGCAATGTCCTGCTGCACCTTGAAGACGGCAAGACGGAGGTGTTCGATCACGTCGTTTTAGCTACTCACGGGGACCAGGCACTGTCCATCATCGAACCGTCGGCGACGGAGCAAGAACGGTCCATTTTGTCATGCTTTGAAACGTCGCAAAACGAAGTCGTGCTGCACTCTGATCTCACGTTGATGCCGAGGAATCGAAAGGCTTGGTCGAGCTGGAACTACCTCACACTGTCGTCGCCGTCGAAGGCGAATGTCGATCAAGTCTCCCTGACATACAACATGAACATCCTGCAGCACATTCCTCGAGAGCCTTTCGGTGATGTCCTCGTGACGTTGAACCCCCTTCATCGTCCGCGTCCCGCCACGAGGCAAGGTCGGTACTTTTACTCACACCCTCTGTACACGCCGGCGGCCGTACGCGCGCAGAAGCTCTTGCACCAAATCCAAAACAAGCGGGGCATTAGCTATGCCGGAGCATGGACCAAGTACGGATTCCACGAGGATGGATTCAGCAGCGGCTTGTATGTGGCCCAGGAGCACTTGGGTGCGAGGCTGCCATTCGAGTATCGGGACGCGACATACATTCGGGGCAGAAAGCCCAGACTAGGCCTTGCCGATCATGTGTTACGTTTCTTCCTCTTGGTGGTCCAGGTTTTGTATATCCAGGTTGTCGAGAAGTTGACCATGGGCGGCGCGCAAAAGGGCGGGCGAGTGCCTAACGGCGTGAAGGCCAAGAAGGTCTGAGAGGGGAGCTGAGAGTGAGTTGGCAGCACACTCTTGTGGCCGTAGGCCTCGCTCGAATCGCATGGCATCTCGGGCTTGGCCGCATGGAAGTATGTCGACAAGTACACACATTAGATGGATGAGAACGTGACCCCCCCCCCCCCCAAAAAAAAAAGACGCATACGTTTGGCTGGCAAGATTTTTTGAATCGGACAGAGTGCCATGCTTGGAGAATCAAGGCCCTGATCCACAACGCCTCAAAAAAATCAATGCAGACATGCCCCTCGGATAAAGAGTAACTACACCCAGATTAGTAGCGTTTTTTAGTATAACTTTAAGAATCCGAGCTCCTCCTTCTATAGCTACACACCCCCCCCTATTTACGATATACTGAGCTAGTAAGGGCCGCTTGTATGCCTGTAATAGGCAAAAATACTTAAGAAAAGGGAGTATGTAGCGTAGTTAACCCCCCCCCCCTCCCCCCTCTTTTAGCTAACTATAGAACTACTTTAGTATTATAATTAGCCTAGCTTTTATAGAGGGTTAGTTAAGCTTTATACTATAGTTAGCTTAAGTATAAATATATAATAAACCTTACTTAACTATATATAATACTAAGCTTAATTATATACTATACCTCGCTTAACTATATATAATAGTTTAGCTAATTAAATATAGTATTTAAACTATTTATAATAAAAAATTAATTTAAAATTAATTTTAGTTTAATTATATTTATTATTTTCTTTACTAATTATATTATAAGCTTTTTTAGTTATAATATTATTTGTAAATAAATAAAGACGTATTTAAATTAAGTTTATTTATAATATATAAATATAAAAGGGTTTTCTTTTATATACTTTTAAATACTAATTTATAACTTATACTTTATATAACTTATAAGGTTGTTTAATTACTTTTATAATTATTAAAAATTCTCTTAACTTTCTTTTTTATTAGTAATAAGTAATATAGTAGCTATTACTTTTAATTTGCATATTATAATAAATATTCTTATTTTAAAACCTTTTATAAGATTTTATTCTTTTTTAAAAAAAGGCCTCTTACTTTAGTTTAATATTAAGTATTAGCTAATTATATAAAGTATTAGTTAATTTATTTAATATTAACCCTATTTTTAGCTAAAGCTAGCCTAAGCTATATATAGTTATATTTAGCTTATTACTACGCTTTATAGCGTAAAAATAAAGGGATAAGGCGCGGACTAATTACTACTAATTAAGGCTAGTACTATAAGCTAATTACCGCTAATTAAAGCCGGTATTATAAACTAATTACCGCTAGTTAAGCCGGTATAATAAACTAATTACTATATATAAATATATATAAAAGTTTAAAAATAATAAAAAGCTTATTTATTCGTTTAAGTATAGCTAGCTACTTTATACTTAATTCTTTAAGCTAATTTTAAGGATCTTTAAATATACTATCCTTTTATTTATTATTAATATATAAATAAACTATAAATATCCTTATAAAATCGCTTAATAAACTAAGTATAAGCTTAGTTAAAAATACTAAAAACTATAATTAAGGAAATCCTTTAAATATCCTTAAATATCCCTTAAAAATCGCGGTAAAGTTTATCTTATATCTTTTAAGGTGCTTTTATAGTTAAAAACGGGTTAAACTATAGTTAAGATATCCCGCGGAAATCCTTAAATATCCCTTAAAGATATTAGCGGAATCCGCTTAATAGTTTTTACGGTATCTTTTATAGTTAAAGATATTATAAACTATAGTTAGGTAGGCTCTTAAGCCTTTATAGTTATATCTTTAAAACCTTAGCGGGGTTTAACCGGTAATATTCGTTATATCTCTTTAAGCGAGCCTTTATAGTACGTGCTTTAAACGTTCTTATCGCGGGGTTTTATAAGGCTACTTAGGAGTAAAGTAAGGAGTCTAGGCGTAGCTATTTAGATTTTATAATACTTATACTATTTATATTTAATACTAGCTATCTTTAACTATTAAGTTATATTATTTATTGTTATAACTACTAGTATTTACTTTTATAGTTATATACTTATAACTAGTAGTACTAAGTTTACTAGCTACTTTTTTATAATTAGTAGTATATACTTTATTAAATATTAAAACTTTTTTAAAACTTAGAAATATATATAAATTAGTATTTTTATAATAGTAGCTGCTTAGATTTTAAAGTATTAAGTAAGCTATTATTTTTAAAGTATCTTTTATTTTTTAAGGATATAAAAGGTTTAAGCTATTAAGTTATAATTAATACTATTAAATTAAAAAAATAAAAATAAAATAAACTAATTATAATTAATTAAGTTAATATAGTTAGTATATTAAAGTATTTAGTAATAAGAACTAAAAGGTATATTATTAAGGCTAAGAGGTATATTTAAAATCTTTAAAGAGGTATAAAAGAGAGATAAATTATTTAATTATACTAGGTTGAATTTTGCTTATTTATCTTTTATAAAATAATTTTTAAGACTTTTTATATTTAATATAGCTAAAGTTTGAATTTTTTAAAATTTTTGTTAAAGAATAATTTACTTTACTTAATTTAACTAAAGTTTTATTAAAGCTTTTTAAACTTAATTACTTATTTTAATAATATTAAGTAAAATGTTACTATAAAGTATAACTAACTTAATATTTTATTTAAATCTCTTTACTTAATATTACTTAGCCTTTTATTAATAGTATTTAAAATAAAGCTAAACTATTACTTTTTAGCTTACTTATAAAGAACTAAAAACACTATGCTTTTATTTCTTTATATACTTTTTTATTATAATTTATACTATAAAAAAGCTATAATTATATTATAATAACTACTTTAAAGTTAAGTTAATATATAGCTTAAGTTAAATAAAACTCAACTTAAACCCTACTTAACTTTAGCTTAAATTTAACTTAAGTATAAGTAATTTAAGTAATATTAATAAGTAAAAAGCTATATAGCTTAAATAAAGTTTTTTTTTCCTTAATATTCAATAAAAAATAATTTAGCTATATACTATTATACTAAGTATATACTAGCCTTAAATATATTTTAAGCTCTTTTTAAACAAGTTTATTAAACTTAAGAAGAAACTTACTATTAATAATATAGTATAAGTAAGATAGTATTATAAGCTATGCTATAAAAAGAGCTATAGTTATACTATAGTAAATACCTTAAGTTTAATAAAAACCTTATTATTTTAGTAATTCTAAGTATAAAAGTACTAATATCTAGTAAAGTAAATACTGCTAAATATAAAAACGTAACTAGTAAAGTAAATACTACTAATTTTAAGTTATAATTATTAAAGTAAATACTAGTAGTTATAAAGTAATATAATATAGCTTAATAGTTAAAAACAGCTAGTATTAGCTATAAGTAGTATAAGTTAAACGCGCTTATAGTCGGCTTAGGTTAGCTTTAGCTAATAATAAGATTAGTATAAAATAAATTAACTAATACTTTATATAATTAGCTAATACCTTATATAAAGTAAAAGCAAAAGCCCTTTTTTTAAAAAAGAATAAAATCTCGTAAAAAGTTTTAAGATAAGAATATTTAGTTTTAT
Organism: Ophiocordyceps robertsii; assembly: GCA_027405785.1. Taxonomy (NCBI): domain Eukaryota; kingdom Fungi; phylum Ascomycota; class Sordariomycetes; order Hypocreales; family Ophiocordycipitaceae; genus Ophiocordyceps; species Ophiocordyceps robertsii. The sequence goes on along the minus strand of JAPEBW010001617.1, from coordinate 6,626 downwards.
AAGCTAGTTATAAGTAATAAAGTATATATTACTTATAACTAATAATAAAGATAGCGTAAGCTATTTTTATTAGCTTAAAAAGTAGTTTAGTAACCTTATAAAGTATACGAGGTATAAGTTATAGATTAGTATATAAGAGCATATAAAAGCATATAAAAAAAAAGTCTTTTAAAAGCCTTAAAAGGGTATAAAAGGAGGTCTTTCCTCTTTTTTCCTTTAACTTTTTCCCTTTTTTTTTCTTTTTCTTTAGCTAGTTTTAACTTAAGAAATCTATATAATAAAAAACCTTTACTTTATTTAGTTAAATAATTAGCATTAAGTCCTCTTCTCCTTTTTATACTAATAAATCTATATTAAATAAAGTATATATAAAGATACTTATCTTAATAAAAGATTAATATTCTTATAATATAAAACTAGCTTATAAAGGTTTTATAAATTTAATAGCTTTAAAATAAATTACTTAGTATTTTATACTTAATAAGTTTCTTAATTTATTAAATAAAAAAAGTATTTATTATAATTGTATTTATTTAATTATATTTAAAACAATACCCTTATAGTATAGTGGTTATACGCCTAAGAAGCATGCCGGCTATAACGCCGGGGTCGGTTCGAATCCGGCTAAGGGCATAGCCTTTTTAGCTAAACTAGCAGACTACGCCGACTTACTATAAAATTAGCTAATTAGCGCTTCTAAAAGCGCTTATAAATTCACTAGCAGCTTAGCCCCGCTATAAGTAGGCCCGCCTAGGCCTAGTCCTACCCGGACGCGACGACGACTTGCTAAGGGCGCGGCCCTTAGCCCCGGTCTAGTCCCCAACCGGGATAATAAAAACCTATACCGGATAACTAGCAATTCCGATATTAATAACGCGGCGCGGTGCCTATACGATAACTTAGTAAGGGCCTTTCGGGACTTAGTAAACCCTAAAGCGCCCCCGGCCCGGCTAAAGGCCGGCAAAATCATATAGCCCGCTAAGCCTCGCTGCAGTATAAAACAAGGCGATAACCCGGAATACGCATTTCGGCGGATAATTAGATACCCCGTAGAAAAGTTCTATCGACTAATAGCAACCGAGAGATATATTAATTACTTACTACGAAGTCGTTATCGCTTTATAGCGGGCCCGTAGTAGTTTAAGCTAATTAACTAACTAACCCGTTTATAGCCGGCGCCCCCCCCTTCTTTACGTATAGTTATAAGGGCTAATATAGCAGGACTTAAAGCGAAAAAGTGGCGGAGGGTTTTTCTTTAAGCACTCCGGTTTCCCTCTATATAAAAACCGAGCGATAGCTTAAAAACCTATAGATAGGTCCTTAGCGTAAACTTAATAATAATATACATTTATTTAAACTATTTAAGTAGCTAACTCCTTTTATGCTTTTTTAAATGTCTTTTTAATTTTTAGCGAGAAAACCGCCTTTTTATTTACTTATAAGTTATAGCTACTTAGCTAACCTTTTTATATTATAAGAAACTCTTTTTATAGCTTTCCGCTATATCTCTTTATTATATAACTTTATAGAATTTATTAAACTTCTTATTTATTTAAGTAAAGCGTTTCTTTATCTTAAACTAGCCTTAAGTATATAGTAAGCTTATTTACTAAGCGTAGTAATACTACTAAAATAATAAAATAAATATTAAGAGATCTTCTTATATTTAACTAATATATAAGTTATCTTCCTTTAGCAGTAACTTTAAATAGCTTAGTATATTTCTTTTAAAGTTTTGCTAGTTTACTATCTATAATAAAGTAACTTTTACTAAGCTATAGCTAAACTTAATTGCTAAGCTTAAATTTTAGCGGGCGGTATCTCTTATTATATTTATTTTTTATAGCGGCTTAAGTATAATCGATAGCTAACTTAGCCTCTTTTTATAAGACTTCTTAGTTTTATAAATATAAGTAGTTATTAAAAAACTAAAGCTTATTATTTATTCTTAATCTTATAATAAGCTCGCTTAAAGCTATATAAATTACTAATAAGAAAGAATTATTAAAGCTAAACTAAAAAGCTATTAATATATTAGTTTAAGATTAGTCTAGAAAATTAGTAGTAAAGAATTATAGCGCGAATTTTATAGTTTAGTTTCGTTTTTTTAATAAGCTATTAGTTTTAAGGTACTAAGTAGTAAATATAAAATTAAAAAGCTTATTATAAAGTCCGCTAAAATGCTAAAGTAAACCTTACGTTTTAGTAAATAATTATTCCCTTTAAAATTCTTTAGTTTGCGCGGAATAGCTTAGTATAGAACGCTTATACTTAGTCTTCCGCTATAAGCTAATTATTACTTAATATAAAGAGATATATCTTTAAGAATTTATTAGTTATAGTTAATAAAGTATTAAAGAAGTTCTTTATAAGATCTTTTTATATAGCTTATTTAGCTTAAACTCTTAAAGGTTTAGTAATAAAGTCTATTACTATTATATAGTATAAAACTAGCAGGCTTTAAATCGGGATAAGCTACTTTAATATCTTACTTTAATTAGTTTAGTTATAGTAATAAGCGTTATAGCTATTTATAACTTCGTTTATATATCTACTAAGCTATAAAATTAAAATGCTTTTAAAAAGATCTTATTATATATAGGTACCGCTAATATAAAAACATTTAGTATAAGCGTTTTTAACGATTTTCTTAGCGTAGATCTTAAAGATATATAGTTCTTAGCGTTTATTATTCTCTATAAAGTATAATAGCCTTTACGAATAAAAAACAGGAGTTTAAGCATACTATCTTTATTGCTAAGCTATATAATAATCTTTACTTACTATATATTCTTTATATATCTATAAATTATTTTTTAGCAAAGTAGTAATTTAATTAATACTTTTATATAAAAAAACATATAGTCCGTTATTTTATTTTCTTTAATATGCTTTAAATCTCTTTTTTAATTTAAGGATATTAGCTTATTATTTTAATATAGTAAATATAAAAAAGTGTTTAGTTTAACGTTTTTAACGCTTAAGATATAGTATACTTTAAGCGGAAATTAGCTTAAGTATTAAGAGGCGAGGACTAGCTAATTATTAGATTTTATACTTATAAAAAATAAAGACTTTTAGTATATAATTCCGTAAGTGCTTATATAATTAGTAAAAATAATTATTTATAGCGTTCTTATAAATAGTACTATAATATATAGCTTATAGACTGCTTATACTAAACTAGCTACTTTAAGCTTTATAAGCTAATATTAAGGTTCTTTACTTTAAAATACGCGGCTTAAGTAAATAATAAGCTAGACCTTAATCCGCGTTAGTAAAGTCTATTTCTTTTATTCTATACCTTCCTTAAAGTAAAAAGCTATAGCTATTACTCCGTATTTTTAAGACGCGTCGCTTTAAATTAATAGTTATTTAGCGGGGTTAAAGTAATAAATCGGTTAAAACTTAGTAAGCCTTTTAGTTTAATTCGCAAAGTCTTTTCTTTTTCTAGAGTAAGCTAAAAAGCGGTTTTTGCGGTATATTTTATTTATTCTTAGCCCTTTAAAAAGACTCCTTCTTCTTATTTTACTTAAAGTAGCTTTATTTTTCGTTTTTATAAGATATTAACCTTTTTAGTAAAATACGGGACTATATAATAAAGCTACTTAGTAAGGCCGATTTATTTCTTAAGCTATTAAAAGTTCTTTAACAACGCAATATTCTTTAAGGCTTATACGCGTTTATTTATATTTATTAAGCTAATAGCGTTTACCTTAAATCTAAGGCGCTATATAGAAAAGTACGTAAGAAAGGACTTTAATTTAAATAGGGTAATATTATATTTATAAAAAGCATAGAATAGCGCTTTTAAGTATTAAAAGTGTTTTTTAGCTATATTAAAGTAAATAATTATATTATCGATATAAGCCGCCGCGTATCTTTAATATCTATAGAGGATATTATTAATAAATCTTTAAACGTATACTAAGAAGTTTTTAAAGCTTATAAGCGTTATAAGTAATCTTTTTAGTCTGCGATAGCTTATAACTATTAATCTTTCTTAAAAGTCTTAGTAAACTAAGAACTAATAAAAGAATAACTCTACGTTTACTATATTATTAAACTTTTTTCCTTAAAGGCGTTTAATTATATCGCTTTAAAGCGGTATTAAGTAAGCGTTTAAAGTAATAATAGTATTAATCCCTTTTAGATTTATAACTACTTATTTTTTTCCCTTTCTGTTTTCTATCTTTTATACTATAAATACCGGCGCTGTAAATAAAGTTAGCTTATAAACCCGCTTTAATTATCCTTACTTATTTAGCTAGCTAAACATTATATTTACTACTTTTTTATTTTTATCGCTTATAATAAGTCAGCCTTAATAAGGCTAAAATAGTAGTTATGTTACTATTCGTGCTATAAGGCAGCTATTTAATTAAGCTACTACGTTAAATAGCAGTAGTAAGGGTAAAAAAAGACGAAGTAACTTAGCTACTAGCTAGTTAATTAACCACGCCTATTAAGGGTTGGTTATATAGGCGTAGCCCGGGCTTTATTTAAGGCCTAGCCTAAAATACTACCCCTTCTTCACCCCGCCTGCCTTAAGGCGGGGCTAATAAGTCGTCTCTTATAGCTAGCAGCTCTTAATAGCTATAAGCTTAGGCCGTCCTTACTAGTATATTAGCAGGTCTTAAACCTAAGACCTTTATTATAGCTTAGTTAACTATAACGGGTCAGCCTTAATAAGGCTTAAGTAGTAGTTATACTACTCTTCGTGCTATAAGGTTGCTATTTAATTAAGCTACTATATTAAACGGCGGTAGTAAGGGTAAAAAAAGTCGAATTAACTAAGCTGCTAGCTAGTTAATTAACTATACTTATAAAGGGTCGGTTATAAAAGCGCAGCCCGGGCTTAATTTAAAGCCTAGCTTATAATATCTGTTAATAGATATAATCTTAATATAACTTATTAATATTACTATCTTTTTATTAAAGGAATACGTATATATTTAAAATCGTTAATATATACTACTCCCTTATTCTTTTAAAGGTAGGGAAATAACTAAAAGATATTTTATACCTTAAATATATATTTTAAGTCCTTAGCATAAATCCGGACACTTTTATTTATAATAAGTTTAAGTAAGTCCTTAGTTCGGCTAATACTAAGCTTATAGTTTACTATAAGATTTTTTTATAAGAAGTCCTTAAAGGGGTTTATTTTATCCTAGTTTTCTATAAAGACTTTTAGTAAGGGAATAATAATATCGGCCTCCTTATATAGCTAGAATTACTTATTAAAGTCTATAATTATCTTTACTTTTTAACTTTAGCAAAGTACTAATAGTTCCTTAAAGCGGTTTATCGCTATAAAGCTCTTATAATCCTATATTATTGTTTAAGCAAGCTTAAGGTCGTTAAAGAAAAATCTTATATCCCGCCTTAATAGCGGTGCCCGGACTTATATAAGTAGGGCGTAGCTAAAACTAAATAAAATCGTTATAATAATTAAGTAAATTACCTATTTATATATCGCTAGTTTTAACTAAACTATTTTAACTTTAGCTTTAATCTTTTAATAAGCTTTAATTTATAAGACTATTTTAAAGTTAATAAGGTCCCCTTTATAAAGGACTAAAAAACTTTAACTTAGTAATATATTAGCTACTAAGCGTTTTACTATTTAAACGCCGATTTTTACTTTTGCGATTATAAGGCTACTATTAAGCCTTCTTAGTATTTACGCAGTAAATTCTACTTATTTAATAGTAGCTATTCCTTTTACTCTTTAAATAAAAATTCGTTAAAAGGTGTAAGAGAGTGATTTTACTACTTTAATAAATCAGCTATTTAATCCTTACCTAATTAGCTAAGCATAGGGGGGTGTATAAATTATATAAAAACCCGCATTAGATAGCCTAGCTTCGGCTCGTCATTTTCTAGGTCCTTACGTCCTTATACGATGTCTATAACGTTATTTACGGAACTAAGGAGGTTAGGGTAGCTAGATAAAACAAGGATCCGCCTAGACCTAAACTAACCTTAACTAACTTTAAACACGAATTGCCGCATAAGGAAGGGACATCTAGCCACGGGGTAAAATGCTTTAAAATTAACATTCCTCGGGCTTTAAGACCGTCCGAAGGCCGGTCCGGATATGTCACTCCGTTCCCTCACATTTATCTATAAAAGACGAATCTCCTACCACTAAATAGCTAGAGATTCTACAAGCACTTACGCACTTAATTCTTCATAAATCAATTCTAGCTAAATTCCTGCCTTACATAACATTGACTCCTCTATTACGTAACATTACGTAATCTCCTAATTTCCCTATAATGTCGCTGCTGCTCTAACCTTTAATAGGTTATAAGCCCGGCTTAGCTTACTACGCTAAGAAATCAATCGCTCCTCCAACTAGCTTTAGAAAATTCCGAAAAAAGTACGACCCGTTTCCTTTATTAATCGTTTAACCTTTATTAAAATTTAACGTTGATAGAACGACTAAATCTCTTAGAATTCGTACCTAAAGATATCTTAACCTCGATCACCTCCTTTAATCTCTTTCCTTTTTTAGAAATCCCCTTATCTATATAAAAATCTCTTAAAATTCCCCCTTCCCCGTTAAGACCTCTTCTATCCTTAAGAATTTACCTAGAATTTCCTTTACTAATCCCTAA
>JAPEBW010001616.1:0-21311 GCA_027405785.1 Ophiocordyceps robertsii | reverse complement strand
GAGGACGTTGTTGTCTTTCCTTTCGAGGCGGCAATTGTTACGGAACGTAAGATATAAGCGCTCCGGCTACTTATATATCGGTATGTGAGATATAAGCATATAGACGATAATTAGCGTCCTAACCCCTAACTAGGGCCGGGGCGAGACCTTTTAGCAGTGCGGTATTATCGTACTGTTTCTCCGTAGTATAAAAGATAAAAAAAGTTACTAACTTTTTTTAAATAGTTATCGCTATATTATAAGTAAAATAAGAAGGAATAGCGAACTAATAATACGCGATAGTAAAAAGACTTTAAGTAAGTAATAAAGTATAGTTAAATAAAAAGACGTATACTATAAATAAGCCTTATTAAAAGCTTAACTAGCTATATTAAAAGTATATTATAATAAAAAAGGTTAGCTTATATATAATAAAACTTAATATACTAAGAATAGTATATAAAAGACTATATATTAAGTTTCTCCGCTGCGTGGTAAATAACTTTTTACCCGGCTAAGTAGTTAATAACTTTTAGCTACTGCTAATAATTAAAAAAGATAATAAACTAAAGGATATTATAAAAAAGATTTAATAAGCTTAGTAAAAACAAATTAAAAAATAAAAGTAAGGCTAAGTCTTTATAAAGTAGTATAAGTATATTAACTTAACTTAGTAGCTAATTAATAACTTTTAAGATATAATTGCTTTAAAAACTTTTAAAGGAAAGTATAGTAATACTATAAAAACTAATAAGAGTAAGGCGAAGAAATAATAATAAATAAGGCCGGGGGATAAAAAAAAGAATAAAAAGGATAGCGGAGAAAAAGAAATAAAAAAAAATTAAAAAAGAGTTTTAAGCTATATTTAGTTAATATTAAAACGATTTTAGAAAAAAGGAATAATAAAGATATACTATAAATACACGCTAAGTATAAATAATAATAAGATAAAAATAAAATATAATAAGATATAATAAAAAATAAAATAAATACGGATAAAAGGTAGAAAAAACTACGACTTAATTTAAGTAAACTACTAACTATTAGCTAATATTAATAAATTAACTTTAAGCGTTAAAGTATATTTAAGCTTAATACGCTATAGTAATAATACGTGCTAACTTTATCTATTATAGTAATTATTAGTAATATTTTATTAGTTAGTATTTATTATAAATTAGAATATATATATATAAGTTAATATAATAGTCTTTAAACGTCTTTTATAATATATTGTTTTAAAGCGTATTTATAATAGTAATAATATTATTAATAAATTAATATTATATTAATATTATATTCTATATAGGTTAAAGATAAACATATATAAATAAATAGTATAAACTAGTATAAGTATAAGCAAATAGTTATAAGCTTAAAGTTAAGCTTAATTTTAATAAGCTTTATACTAAGTATTTATATTAAAAGACGCTATATATTTAATATATATAAAGTAAGAGGGGCGCTATATAATAGTGCTCTATATCGCGCTTTACTTATTAAGCGAAAGCAACGGGCGCGAAGATTAATATAAGGGCGGTAGTATATAGTTACTAAGTATGCTAAAAGATATAGTATAAGAAAACGCTTATAAGCCGGTAAGAGATAAAATATAAAAGACTAAAGTAAATATATTAAAGTGCGGTATAGTAAAACTATTATAAGGAGGGGCGCGCGTATAAAAAGATTAATAATTAAAAAAAAAGAAAAAAAAGTATTTATACTTTAAGAAAGAGGATAACGGGAAAGCAAAAGGTGCTTTAAGCACTAATAAAAGCAGTAAGTAAAGGGGGTTTATAATACTGCCTTAATATTATTAATAGCGATATAATAATATAAATAAGTAAGAGTATAATACTTTTAATACTATAGCGTAATATTATTTAAGGAGATATATTAATATATAATTATAAGTATACTAAAAGCGATTATATTAATTAACGTTAAGCGTAGAATAAAAAGCGGGGTAGTAATATTATTATTATAAGCTATACTATAAAAAGAGCTATAGTTATACTATAGTAAATAACTTAAAGTTAGGCTAACGTATAGCTAAAGTCGTATAAAACTCTACTTAAACTTAGCTTAAGTTCGACCTAAACTTAACTTAAGTACGGGCTACTTAAGCGACCCCTATAAAGTATAAAGCTACGTAGCTTAAATAAAGATTTCCTCTTTCCCTTTTTAGCTTTAAATAAATAATTATTCGGCTACGTGCTACTAAACTAAGTATATATAGGCCCTTAATATATCTAAAGCTACTTTAAAACGAGATTATACGACTTAAGAAAAGACTTACTAACTACGATATAGCGCGAGTAAGAAGCTTACTTAGCATAAGGGGGCTATGCTTAAAGGGCTTAAGAGGGAGGGCTAAGAGAGGCTAATATTTAAATAAGGGTTAAATAAGCGATCCTCTTACTATAAGTAAGGGCCGTTAAAATAAGCTACTAAGTTTAAGTAAGCTAGTAATAGATTTAATAGCTAATAAGTTAGTTTAAGGCCTTAATATAAAAGCTAAAGGAGATAGTAAGGACGTATATATAAAAAGAGGCCGGCTTATTAATTAATAGTTTAATACTACCTTACGATATAATAGCGGAGGCTATAACGCCTATAATAAAAAAAGAAGCGATAAAGAAAAAGGACTAGCAGAAGCTACTTTTAGCGCTAAGGAAATTTAATAGCTAGTAGCGCTACTTTACGCCTTAAGTACGATATATATAAGAAAAGTATAAGATCGACTAAGACTTCTTTTTAAGCTTAAAGAAGGTTTTTTACTTAATCTATAACTACTTAAATATAGGGCTATAGCAAACTATAGCGACTTACTACGGCACCGGCGCGGATTAAGGTTACGATTAATAAGAATTCCTTAAGTACCTTAATTCGATTTACCTTAATATTAATATCTAATCGCGGGTAATAGCGGCTATTTATACGATTAAATAAAAAGAGAACTAAATATTCGCGGCGTTCCTCCTTAAGTTTAAGTAAAAGCTCTTTTAAGCGGGAGGGGGGTCGTAGCTATACGATATATAGATCGTGTTTTTAAAAGGCGCTTTAAGCCTTTGCTTTAAGAAAGCACTTACGATAGTCGACCTTTTAACCTTAAGCTTCTTAGCATATACTAATTAAGTAGCATAGATTGCGGTAAAGCTAAAGAGGGTTTAGTAAACTAAGTAGCCGTTTTAAGGCTAAAAAAAGGTAATAAAAGGGGCGACTTAAGACCGAAAAGACTTAAAGGGCGATACCTTAAGAAGTAGAATTAACGCTATAACCTAGCTAGGAGAAGGATAAAGCTAGCTTAATATATAAAAGTATTTTACTTATAGGGCAATAAGGTATATCGCCTGCTTTTATAAAAAGAAAAAAGAAAGAACTTTATAAGTAGCTATAGCTATAACTAAGGAGGTAACTAAAATAGATTCCGATTTAAGAAAAAAAGAACCTTAATATAAAGTGAAGCGCTAAAAGAGAAAAAGAAATAGTAAACGGCTTAAACGTTAATAAGAAAGCACCTTATACTAAACTTAATACTGCTTAAGGTTAGTATTAATAAGAAAAAGGGGCTTAATATACTTATAGATATAGGCTATAACTACTATACTATAGTAAGCAAGGGGGTAGCGATAAGGCTATAAATACCCTTTACGGATAAGACGAGGAGGCTGTTATAGCCCTTTTTAAAGGATATACCGATACTTTAAATAAAGAGGATTATAACGTTTAAGATAAAGATTAATAAGCACTTAAAATAAATATTCGCCTATATAGTACTAAAGTTAAGCTACGATATATTCTTAAGAAGACTGTAAATAAAGAAAAATAAGGTAGTTTAAAACACCGGAGGGGATTAAATTTAGCATAGAAAAGCAAGGATTTAGATCGGCTTTTAAGAATTAAAAGAAGCTATAAAGATCGCGAATATCTAAAAAGCGAAGCTAGTAAGCGCCTTTATCTTCTCGGTAAAGTGCTGATAGGAAAAGGCCTAAAAGGATAACTAAGGATAACGATAAGCGCTTAATATAAAAGCAGTTATAATAAAGGATATAAAGAAGGCCTTTTAGCCGAAGACGCCGGTTAACTTAGCGGACTATATCCTAACTTAGGTACTATAAGCTTATCTAAACCTTTTTATACCTATAAAGGCACTTAAGTAACCTTTATTCCGATTAAGCATAGACTATAAGATTTATCTTACTTTAAATAAGGATAGTAAGGAGCCGCTATTATTATAAGGGCCTATTTACGATATATTAAAAGAAGAACTCCTTATCTTTTAAAAGACTTTAAAGGAGCTACTAAAAGCAAACCTTATCCGCTTAAGTAGTTTATTAGCCGCGGCGCTAGTATTATTTATAAAGAAAACTAACGGCCGCTTACGCTTTTATTACGACTACTAAGCCTTAAATATAATTATAAAGAGGGATTAGTATACGCTATTATTAATTATAAAAACGCTAAGGATACTAGCAAAAGCCTATTAGTTTATAAAACTTAATATCGTTATAGCGTTTTATAAGATTAAAATTGCAAAGGGCTATAAGTTTAAGATAGCCTTTTAAATAAGGTTTAAACTATTTAAGTAATAAATATGCTTATTTAGCTTTATAAGGAAGCCGGCTACCTTTTAACGCTATATTAACAAAGTACTAAAAGACTACCTTTATAAATTTATTATAGCGTATATAAATAACGTTTTAATTTACTTATTAAGGTCGCTTTATAATTCCTAAGATAAAGTAGCGAAGGTGCTTAAAAAGTTATAAGAGGTAGGCCTTATACTAAACTTATAAAAATACGACTTTATAATAAAAAAAGTAAAGTACTTAAGCTTTATTATATAAGCTAAGGGTAAGGTTTAGTGCGACTTAAAGAAGATTTAAGCTATTTAAATATAGTAAGCGCTAAGTAATATAAAAGGCGTTTAAAGCTTCTTTAAGTTTATAAATTATTACTATACTTTTATCCCGCTTTATACTAAGGCTTTATAGTACTTAGACGGCCTTTATAAAAAGAACGTAACGTTTTTATAAACCGATAAGCACTAAGCCGCGTTTAAGTTTATTTAAGAGGTATTTTATAACGCGCTAATACTATAGCTATATAACCTTAAGAGGAAAATATACTTAAAAGCGGATTGCTCTAAATACGCAATAAGTAGCGTATTAATATAAGTAAGACTAAATAGAATATAATACTTAGTAGGTTTTTTCTTAAAACGACTTAATATAGCGGAGTATAATTACCTAATTTATAATAAGGAGTTACTTATAATTATATAATACTTAGACTTTTAAGAGGTAAAGTTATATAATACGCTAGCGTTTATAGTGCTAATAAATAATAAGAATTTAAAGTACTTTATAATAAAGAAAAAGTTAAATAAAAGGTAAAGTAAATAAGCAATAAAGCTTACTTTATATAACTTTATATTAAAGTACCGCTTAAAGAGGTTAGCGGTAGTAATTAACGCTTTATCGTGCCGCAATTAAGATAAGCCGGAAAAGGCATTTAATAAAAGGGAAATAAGATATATAGTATAAATAATCCTAGATAGCGCGCGATTAACGGGATATTAAGTCCCCGTTAATAGCGAGTATATAAACCTCCCGTAACGATTAATATAAAAAGAGCGTATTATCGCGATAATACGGGTAAGGGAAAAGAACGCGGGGTTTATCGCCTATATAAGTAAGGCGGACGACCTTATACCTTAGGATAAAGGTAAGGTAAATAAAAGCAAAGTTCGGCTAAAACTTAACCTAAACTTAAGCTAAGATATACTTAAAGAATAAGCATAACCGGCTTATATATTTAATAAGTAAGAGTTATAAAAGTAGTAAATAGTAATATTATAAAAGAATAAGGAATACTAAGTAGTATTTTAAGTAATACGGAATAGCGATTAATCGCTTACCTTAAAATAGTAATTAAAGGTTTAAGTAAGTAAGTATATAATTAATATAAGGGGGCGCTTTCGCTTTAAAGACTAGCTTTAAGTGCTAAGTAAGGCTTAATACCTTAAGGAGGGGGAGGATAAAGAGCTAGATAAGCTTTAAGTATTAATCGCTTAGCGGATATATAACTTAATAGCGATAAAATACTTAAGGCGCGAGGGGATGCTTATAATACTAGCTTAAAAGTTCTTTTAGCTAAGCTAGTTATTAATAATATACTAGCTTATTGCAAACTATAAGCTATATAGTAAGGGGTATATTTAAAAGTAACTTTAAAAAGGGCTTTTTTAACTATTACCGCCCTTTATATAGCTATTTATATACTTAATAATAGACTTTATAGTTAACTTACTACTAATAAGAACTAAGGGCTCTAAAAACCTTTAAGTAATAATAGACTAGCTAATAAAGGTAATAACTTTAAAAGCGATATTAATAATAAAAGTAGTAATATATACTACTAAGTTCTTATAATCTTACTTTTACTTTTATAAAATACTAAAGTTTATTATCTTAAATTAAAGGATAAACTAAATAAAGTAATTTTAAAAGGAATTTTATTAATAAACTAAGGTTTAAAAGAAACTAAGTTTAGCTTACTACCTATAGATTAATAAAGCGACGGAGCGCGTAAACTAAGAAGTATAAGTATACCTTTATATATATATCTACTATAAGTAAGACGATTAAGGGGCATAGCTACCTTATACTTAAGCGGCGCTTAAGAATTAAGTAGTATTAATAATAGGTATAAGCCCTTTCTTCGCTATATATAGGTACGATATTAAGCCGATTTAAATCGTATAAAAAAAAAGACCGCTTATACTAAACGCGGAGAGCGTATAGAGCTTTATATAAAAGATAAAGGAAGTCGCTAACTTCTTTTAAACAGCGATCGCCGCGTTATAAGTAAGATAAAAAGAGATAGCAAACTAGTTATATACGCTAGCGGAAAGACTTTAAGTAAGCAATAAAGTATAACTAAATATAAGGAAGTATATTATAGATAGGCCTTACTAAAAGCTTAACTAATTATACTAAAAGTATACTATAATAAATATAATTAGCTTATATATAGTAGAACTTAATATATTAAAAAGGGTATATAAAAAACTATATATAAAGTTCCTCCGCTATATAGTAAATAACCCCTTACTTAGCTAAGTAGTCGATAATTACTAGCTACTACTAGTAATTAAGGAAGATAATAAACTAAAGTATATTATAAAGAAGATTAAGTAAGCTTAGTAAAGATAGATTAAAAGAAGGAGATAGCGCTAAGTCTTAATAAAGTAATATAAGTACGGTAACTTAATATAGTAGTTAATAAACGACTTTTAAGATATAATCGCCTTAAAGAAATTTAAGGAATAATAAAGTAATATAATAAAGAATAGTAAAGGCGAGGTAAAAAAACGATAGTAAGCTAAGCCGGGGAGTAAGAGATAGGATAAAGGAAGTAGTAAAGAAAAAGAGGAAAACTAAGAAAAATAAGAGGAAGTTTCGGGCTACGCTTAGTAAACGTTAAGACGATTTTAAACAAGAAGCATAAAAAGGATATGCTATAAACGCATATTAAGCGTAGATAATAATAAGATAAATAAGGGATATAATAAGATATAATAAGATATAAAGTAAATATAAATAAGATATATAAAAAACTATAACTTAATTAAAGCAAACTACTTACTACTTATTAATATTAATAAATTAACTTTAAATATTAAGGTATATTTAGGCCTAGCGCGCTATAATAATAATATAAGCTAACTTTATATATTATAGTAATTATTAATAATATCCCTTTAGCTAATATCTATTAAGGATCGGAGAATATATATATAAGTTAGTATAATAATCTTTAAACGTTCTTTAAGACATATAGTCTTAAAGCGCGTTTATAGTAGCGATTATATCGCTAGTATATTAATATCGTATTAGCGTTATATTATACGTAGTCTAAAAATAAAGATATATAAGTAAATAGCATAATCCGGCGTAAGTATAAGTAAAATAATTATAAATATAAAGCGAGGCTTAATTTTAATAAGCCTTATACTAAATATCCGCGTTAAAAGACGCTATATATTTAATATATATAAGGTAAGGGGGGCGCTATATAGTAATACTATATATCGCGCTTTACTTACTAAGCGATAATAGCGGGCGCGAAGACTAATATAAAGGTAGTAGTATATAGTCGCTAAGCGTGCTAAAGGGCGCTAAATAGGTAAACGCTTATAATATAGTAAGAGATAAGGCGCGGGGGGTTATAGTAAATATATTAAGGCGCGGCGCGGCGAAGCTATTATAAAAGGGGGCGCGCGTATAAGTAGATTAATAATTAAAGAAAGAAAAGAGAGAAAAGAAAGAAAGGGAAAGAGGAAAGGTATTTATACTTAAAGACTATAAGTAGCGGGAAGGTAAGATATACCTTAAGTACTAATATTAGTAGTAAGCGGAGGAGATATATTATACCGCCTTAGCGCTATTAAGGATAACGTAGTAGCACGGATAGGCGAGCATATAACGTATTTAATACCTTAACGTAATATTATTTAAGGGAGGCGTTAGTATATAATTATAAGCATAATAAGGATAATTATACTAATTAATATTAAGCGCGGAGTAAGGGGGCGGGGCGCTAATATTATATACCTTAGTACGCGATAGCTTAAAAAGGGGATAGTATTATAAGCTATATTATAAAAAGAGCTATAGTTATACTATAGCGAATAACTTAAAGTTAGGCTAATATATAGCCGAAGTTATATAAGACTTTACTTAAACTTAGCTTAAGTTCGACTTAAACTTAACTTAAGTATAGGTTACTTAAGCGACCTTTATAAAGTATAAAGCTATATAGCTTAAATAAAGATTTCTCCCTTCCTTTTTTAGCTTTAAATAAATAATTATTTAATTATATGCTACTAAACTAAGTGTATATAAGCCCTTAATAATTATATACCTTAGTATATAATACCTTAAAAAAAGATAATATTATAAGCTATACTATAAAAAAAGCTATAGTTATATTATAGTAAATACTTTAAGGTTAAGCTAATATATAGCTAAGGTTATATAAGACTTTACTTATTTATACCTTAGTATAAAATACTTTAAAAGGGGGATAATATTATAAGCTATACTATAAAAAGAGCTATAATTATATTATAGCGAATACCTTAAGGTTAAGCTAATATATAGCTAAAGTTATATAAGACTTTACTTAAACTTAGCTTAAGTTTAGCTTAAACTTAACTTAAGTATAAGCTACTTAAGCGACTTTTATAAGTAAGAAGCTATATAGCTTAAATAAAGTTTTCTTCTTTTTTTTAACTTAAAATAAATAATTATTTAGCTATATATTATTAAACTAAGTATACGCTAGCCCTTAATAATAAGAACATAAAATAAAAATAAGAAGTAAGACTTTTAATTAAGAAATAAAAAAGTAAGTAATTATTTTACTTATTAATTAATAGTTTAATTTACTTTACTTTAAAGCTAATTAATTATAAATAGTAGTTAGCTTAATTTTAGTTAAATAATTTTACTTATAACTTTTATAAGCTTTATTATAAGATATAATATTTTAAACTTATAGTTTATTAATTTTACTAGTTTATTTAATAATATATGCTAAAGATATATATAAGTGTAAATAGTAATACTTATATATATATTAAACTATTAAATTAATATTATTTTATTATAGTATTAAGCGATAAATATAATAATTAAAATAAAGGTTAAAAATAATTAAAAGTTTTTTTTAAAAAAAAAACTATTTTAGTTTTTAACAATTAGTATTATAATAAGTAAAATGCTTAAAAATCTAATTTTATAGGTACCTATAAAAAAGTACCTAAAATTTTTAGAGATATAGGTACCCGTGTCATAATGCGGCCCCTTTCCGTACGTGCTGATTTCTTAAGCAGTGCACGCTAAGTGACGACAATTATATGGGCCTGACATAAAGCAGATCGATAAAGCCGTTGCCCTCTCCATTAGGACCCGACGTGACGCGGCCGTGTATTTCGGGCACGCTAGAATGCTGCCTGCCCGTTCACAGAAGCCGACGTAGCATTGCGACGAAGTCGTCACTGGCCCATGGACCGGGACAAAGAGTCTGTCACGGCGCTGGCCCGCCACCATCAGCCAGATTCCCCAGATGTTGCCAACGGCTGCGAGACTGCTTGGATGAACCAGAAGCGGAGAGATATCATTGACGCCTGCAAGTGGAGAGACCTCGCCTCCCTCAGATCACTCGCCGAATCCCGTGGAGGCTTCCTCGACGACCATCTACGCCGGGCAGCATGTGCGTGCTCCTCCCGCTTCAAGTCGTCCCAAATGTGCCGCAACCGTGCCGTCTCTGTTATCTGCATTGCCGCTGACCCCGTGCTGCCGCCTCAGGGCCAATCTTGCTCGGCGTCTCATCTTCAGGGGCGGTCCCTGACGGCCAGGCTAGACCGCGCCAGGTCGATCCTGCTCTTGGTGTCGACTGGACACAACTGCCACGCCATAGAGAGGAGGATCAAGTTCAGCTCGATGTGAACCGTTCATTCATCTACTATCCAAATGGTGCGCAACAGACATGCTCAAGGACTCTTTTGGTCAATGGGCGGCCGAGGCGACACACGCTCGGGATCCCGACGCTAACTCACGGCTGTCCGCCTCGCAGATCAGTCCGAAGCGGAACTGGAGCAACGCAAGACGGAACTTTCGTCCCTCATTGTTGAGGTTCTGCGCAGGAACCCGTACCTATGCTACTTTCAGGGCTTTCATGACATCTGCCAGGTCTTCATGCTGGTCCTGGAACCAGCTTGGCGAGCAAGAGCGGTTGCGCGCCTCTCCGTCCTCCGAATACGAGACTTCATGCTTCCCAGCCTCGGCCCGACGACTGCTCAGTTAAGACTGCTACCAGACATCCTGGCCAAGGCGGACGCCGAACTGCGGCGGCACATTGCATCCATTGAGCCCTTCTACGCCCTGGCTGGTACCCTGACCATGTACGCCCACAACATCGAAAACTACCGCGACATTGCCCGGCTATTTGACGCGTTCCTCGCCCGTGAGCCCGTCTTCAGCATATACGTCTTTGCGCAGATTGTCGTGGACCGCCGTGATGAGATCCTCGAGATAGACGAGTCAGACATGCTTCAGGTTATTCTCGCCAAGGTCCCGAGCGGCATGGACATTGACGCCCTCATCACCAAGTCTGTCCGCCTCTTTGACCAACACCCTCCAGACTCGCTGCGTTCCTGGAGGCGCGTGTCGGACGTAAGCGTCCTCAAGACGGCCAGGGAGTTCGCCGGCTGCGCCAACCAGACGCTGGATCAAGGCCACGCTTACTTCCAGCAGCAGATCAAGGAGATCCGGTGGCTGGATGTGCAAGACAGGGTCAAGACTGTGCTCTGGAGACACCGGCGGCCCATCAGGCTCGTTGGCATGGCGTTCGCTGCTGCCGCCTTGGGCATTTACTTGCGGCGAAATCCATCCGCTGTGCAGTACGTGCTGTCCATACTGCGAGGACAGCAATGAGCACCCGGCAAATCACTTCAACTCGACATCCCGTAAGTATGGTGGCGCAGGACATGGCACATCGGGGGGCGGGCTCTTGTAGGACCGGCCCCTTTCTGTGACAAAGTCGAGCTTGATATTCCAAAGACTCCATACAGATTGAAACCGCAACGCCGTGCCAAGAAAGATATAGATATAGATATGCCAACTTGCACATCACTGTGCCTGGCGGAAAGAAGAGGACTACTTCCAGACCACAAACACCAAAAGAACAAGCCATTGCACAATCATGATCTGTCTTGATGTGCCACCTTCAACCGCTCGAAATGCTCCCGTTGCTCTGCAGCCATTTTCCCCTCGGTGTCGCCCACAATGGTGAGAATTAGGGAAAGGTTGTTGTACAGAAACCGTTCGCTCTTGCGAACGTCAGTGCCGTACGACTGGCTCTGTCGGTTAAGGAACGCCCCGACCTCGGAGCGCAGGCGCTGCAGGCTAGCATTGACCGGCTCGTCGTCTCCAGCCTCGGCGCTCAGGGCGAGGAATCCATGCAGCAGTTGGCCAAACCGTTGCGTCACCATGTGCGGCGCAGCCGTCAACTTGGCCTGTTCGCCCGCTGACCGTGCCGGCTTAGTGGGCAGGGCATTTGTAAGCTGCCGGATAGAGTCGCAATGGCGGTCCATGACGACCTGGAGCCGCGGCCACAGGAGCATGTTGGTGGCATTGATGTACCCGTCCAAAGCCGGCACCCGGCGCCGCTGCAGCTCGAAGGCAAATTGCTGGTTCAGTCGGATGCAGATCAAGATGCCCAGCGCATCAAACGACTCGCCCACTAGCGTCTTGGACAGGGTCCGGCCCAACTCAAACGTGGGCTCGAAGACGTAGTTGAAGTTCTTGGATACCTGGGAGAGGGACAAGGCCGGGCAGAAGAAGGCTGCCATGAAGGTATACTCGGCGGTAGCATTGTCCATCAACGCAAGGTTCAGGTGGCGGAAAGGGACCTCGAGATAGTGGGCCGTCCGGTCCTCCTCGGCCAGGTAAGAGGGCAGCGCCGGCTGGTTCTTGGCTTTCAACAAGTCAATCCGACGGCCCAGATTGAAGGCGTCGTGTGGAGGGCCTGCAAGACGCGTACTCGAAAGCATGGCGGCCATTCGCGTCGTGTCTTCGTGGCCCAGAGTGTCCGACTTGTCCAGCACATGTATCTTGACTTTACCCAAAGCCTTGTCGTAGCGGCTGAATCGATTAAGATAGTACCACCGCATGGTGTTCATGTACGCCATGGATATCTCATCGGCGAGCGTAGCGTGGTGCTTGTCCAAGAAAGTGTAGAGCTCCTTGAACTTGAGGAAGCTTTGTTGCTGAATGATTTGGGCATTGATGTGAGGGGACCGGAGCGCCTTGATCTGGGAGACTAGGAAGTCACGAATGCGCTCGATGGCCTGCAGGGTGGTCAGTCTCCATCTAGCCGGACAGGAACACACTGTTCAGGCAAGCAAGTGGTTATCACCTTGAGCGTGAGCTTCTCCAAGAGCGGCCCCAGCTCCTCAGACGCTTTACTGTGGAGAAAGCCTGACGACACCTCCTTTTGTGCCCGAGCTCTCTTGTCCACCTCGGACAGAGTCTTTAGCCAAGCTTCATCTATGGGGCCGCTCGATATTTTGGAGATGATCTCGGGGGAGAGGCTGAGTTCTTCAACCAGGGGGCCCAGCGCCTTTTCCACCTCCCTTCGGTTGTCCAGGCGCCGATTCAACGCGGTAGAGCGCGATTGCAGAGACTCAATGTCGGACGAGACGGCAGCAAGATCATTTTGAAAGCTCGCCAGGTTGGTCTCGACGGAGTGGAGGACAACGTCGCAAGCAACGATGGAGTGATGCAGGTCTTCAAACTTGTACCTTTCTCTTTCATCTAGCCATATGTGTCAGCCCAATCGGTGATTATCGGCGCAGTCGACGAGGAGCTGACAAACATTGGCCAAAAACCTGCCGGCGTCGCGACTGAGGTGGATGAGGCTCCTGGGGCTGCGCGGCAAGCTCCTTGAGAGACAGGCCGCCGAAATCTACGTCCAATTCAATGTCTCCCTCGACCACGGAGCCAGTCTGTTTCCCGTAGTTGCCTTGGCCAATCTTTTTTTGGCCAATCAGTCTCTCCAGCGTCTCGAGAGAGTTGGGCACGTCCGGGGTGGTGGACGACTGCCGTAAGCCGGAGCCATTTGGCCTGCGCGAGGTGGAGAGGAACGAAGCCGAGGAGTCGTTGGAGACGAGCGAGAGCGACGAGTTTCTGGGCGAGTGGCCGGCCCGCTGCGATGTCACGTAGGGGCTGAGGGTGCTCGAAGTCCGGCGCGGCAAAGGGGAGTAGGACCTGCTCATGGGCTGCGGCGTCGACGAGCCAGAGGTGCTCGCGGGACCCCCAGCGAGGCGGTCAAGCCACATTGCGGACGTGGGTGCGGAAGGACGCTGCTGTCGGGTCACTGGCCGATGTTCGGGTTAATGCTCAAGGCATCGTAAGGGGCCGTGAATGGCGATGCCAGCGCCGGCGAGCCTGAAGGTGGTTGGCGGACGATGGGGTTGTCGGGAGGCTGCTCAACATACCTCGGTAGGTACAGTGGGTGTAGGTAGCTGGAGAGGGTACATGCGGGCACCACCACAGTGCGCAAAGGCACCTGGTATCTTCTACCTGGTACAAGGGTGGGTGGATTTGCTGGGTCTGCGCTGCTTGGTGACTGACTGTGAGGCGAAATGAGCAAAGTTGGATGCTTCTACGATTAGCCTTCTACAGAGCAGAAGCTTGGGGAGAAATGGTTACCATATGCCCCAGAGAAGACATACGGAAGTAAGTATATTGCCCTTGCTACCCCCGACGCTCGAGGTGTTTTATCAAGCGTCCAATGCAAGAACTACGACGAAGTATTAAGTGTTTGCCGGTTGATCGATTGCCTGGCCCGCTGCTACCTCTGCCTACTATGCTGGGTGTCGTCGGCCAAACCGAGGGTTGATCTTTTGCAAATAGTGGCCCTCTGGGAAACAACACATTGCCCGTCCACGCGCAGGGAACAAGAAGCAAGGACGGCAAACATTATCATGAGCCAAAGGCACACGAGCCAAAGGCAGCCGGCATGATGATGGCCCAAGCGGGTAAGTAGTAGATGCGTGGGCAGGACTATGTGAGGAGGATCTGGAAAACCTCCCTGGCCACAACTCTATACTCTTTTGCCAGGTAGGTAAGGTACTGTGGCCAGCGACAAAGAGCCCAAGGATTGAAAGGGGAACAGATTCGACGGGCCTTTGACCTGAAGACGCATGCCAACCCGACGGACATTTGACTGGTAAGTAGGTACCAGGTAGCTAGGGCCTTCGTGAGCCGCGTCACACCCGCCTCGCCTCTGTAGACCAGCACCACCGTGCACACCCACGCACCAGCCTCCGTGTGTATTCGTACCCGGTATGTTAGATACCTACCTGAAAAAGGTACCTAAAGTCCACCTTCAAGGCAGGTACCCACCTACCAATCCCACCCTGCCTGGGCACCACCCAAGCCAAGTAAGCCACTGCCTCTGGTCCTCTAGCAGCTGGCTGGAACCAAGGTACCACTTTCCGGATTTCAAGGTCTCTCCCCTCTTGCGTGAGCGAAATGGGTACCAAAGAGCTCCCGGCGGGATACCTGGCCAGCCCGCCGCAGCCTGCCCGAGGACCCAATCACACAGGCGGGGAAAAAAAATCGACGACTTTTCTTTCCTTTCCCCCCTCCACCATCCTCCCTCCCACCTCTCGACCCTTCTCTTTTTCTCCTCTCCACTCACTTTCTGCCAGCACCTCCACTGCCTGTCGGTGCCAGACAGAACCATCACAGCCGCCTCTCCTTTCTCTCTGACTCTCCCGTCTTCTTGCGCAATCCTTCACCATGGCTGAAGAGGTGAGTCTCGGAGCGTCTGCCCCCCCTTTACGCTGCTGCCGCCGGCCCTCGGGACATCACCCCGCATTGTGCCTCGCGCCCCACGACACAAAGCGACGACGGGCACCCTGCCGCCTCGCCACCAATCCCGCGAGCAGCCAAACTCGTTCACTCTCTCTTTTCGAAGCCGCCCAGGCCACGCGCACCAAATCCTGCTCTTTCCCCCCCAAGTGAACTAATTCCATCTCGCCCTCTTTAGCACGATGTCACGTTCGAGTCCGCCGACGCCGGCGCGTCTCTCACCTATCCCATGCAGTGCTCTGCTCTGCGCAAGAACGGCTTCGTCGTCATCAAGGGTCGCCCGTGCAAGATTGTCGACATGTCCACCTCCAAGACGGGCAAGCACGGCCACGCCAAGGTTCACCTTGTCGCTCTCGACATCTTCACCGGCAAGAAGTACGAAGATCTCAGCCCCTCGACCCACAACATGGACGTTCCCAATGTCTCTCGCCGCGAGTACCAGCTGGTGAGTCCAGGCGCCATGCATGCCCAGGTTGGACGCAACACTGACTTGCTGTCCTCGCTAGCTCGACATCTCCGATGACGGCTTCCTGTCTCTGATGAACGACGATGGTGACACCAAGGACGACGTCCGTATGCCCGACGGCGAAATTGGCGAGAAGATCAACAAGCTCTTCAAGGTCGATGAGAAGGATACCAGTAAGCCTCCCCCCCCCCCGCGCGGGGCCGCCCGGACCCGTTAACGATGTTCGCATGCCCGTATGGCCCCCATATTAATCACCACACGCAGACGTTGTTATTCTCACCTCCATGGGCGAAGAAGCCGCCGTTGAGGCCAAGGAGGCTCCTCGCCAGAGTTAAGCGACCTGGCTCAAGCCCCGCACGCGGCATGGCCTTGCTCAATGCCTGCCATCAAGTTTATTTGGGCAGTGTCGGAGTGACAGCGGCGTCGACCACTCTTGGCTTTGAGCGATGAGTACATGTGGTTGTTTGTGGGCATGATTCTGTATTACTGGGGTTGCATAGGCTGTTCGCGGCTTTCGGCGCTTGCACAACCCAGATGCAAGCCTTGAAACAAGTTGTTCATGTCCTTCTGTTATTTGCCGATACGTTGCCTTGGCACCAGGGCTGCGAGCCTGTAACCAGGGGGGCGAGTCGGATACAAAAAAGGGGGGAGCGGAAACCCAAGAGTTATGGAGAGTTGGCAATGAATCTACGGCGGCTTGGGTCATCCAGGGCGCTGACAAGGCGGCTTTCATTCTTGCTAAGGCATGTACCTGCAAGTGGCTATTTGTGCCTGACGTGTGCAACCCCCGCAATGTGAAGTCGGGATGTGCTCCATCGAGCTCACAGCATCGCAAAAGTACGAGGTTGCTCGCCCGCCAGGCTCCTCGATGGGCTACCCAAATTGCCTATTCGACCACCTGCTTGATTGGCAAACCCGTTGACAGTCCGATTGACTGCTCGACTGAATGCTTGATGGGCTGCTCGATTGACTGCTCGTACATAGGCTCAAGTGTAAAAGGCGAGGCGAGGCGGTGGCGCGCAGAGTAAAATTAGGCGATGCACACGCTGTTGGCCGATTCTAAACTCTAAACTTACCTAAGTTGAAGCTGAAGAGCGGGAGGTGGGAGGGGGGTGAAGAGAGTGGCGCTCTCTGCACCCTCGAAAAAATAGGTCGAGGCAAACACACAAAAGGCATAGGTCTCTCCGCTCAAGGTTGCCAACACATCCCACTCCCGGTGGTGCTGTCCGGTCAGCTCAAAAATTCCAGGTCAGGAGACATCACGACAGCTTGACAAATCGGTAACAGGACAAATCAGCAATGGAGGCGCGCCGGGAGCTTCAAAGGATGCCTGGTGGAGAGATGTGCCCTGAATGCGGTAACCGCAAATGGTATCTGCAGGACGGTTTGCGATTCTGCTCCAGGGGCCATCAGGTTGAGGTGCGCTTGCCCAGAGCTAGGGAGACAGGCAAAAAGTGCAGGTGCTGACCCATTGCCCAGGGCTTCATCCAGTTTGACATTGGCGAGGAGGAAGGCTCGGGTCGTCTCGGAGCCATATCTCGAAGGGAGAAGGCGAAGAGAGAGAGAGAGAAGCGTCAACTTACCGGTACACACGCCAAAATGCTTTACCTTGAAGCACTAGAGCTGTTGCTCCAGAATCAGGCATCTTGGCTCATCGGAGAGCAGAAACTTTGCCCAGAGCTAAAGACTGTCGTCCTGGATCTGTGGAATCTGCGGCATCGCGGATTTCCAGAAGACGATGCGGTCGCCCAAGGGGAGAAAATGTTCAGCTCCCTATTCTCGATGGCGCAAGACCAGGTGGCTTGGACGTCAAGATCGAGGATCCAGTCCTGGGATCCGGAGCGCGGCGCAGACTGGCCTTTGCCGACGCTCCCCGACACGCTGGCGCTCTGCTATCTGGCCACCATACTTCTCAGGATTCCTACGCGGCAGGGACAAATCCTGGACTGGGTCAACACCGGTAGGATGCCTTACAAAAAGGCCGTGAGTGACCGGATCCCATACCTCGACCCCGACGTGTGCTGACTTTTTACACGCGCAGTTTGACGACTTGCCGCGCGAAATGCAGGCCCGAATGCCATCAGCCTACGTCAAAGTCCTCAAGGCGCCGCTTCGCTTCAGCTTGGGGGGGGGAGACCTGAGCAAGGCGGTAATGGATCTGGCTCTTTCCTATCATCTGAATTACAAGCTTGGTTTTCCAGACATTGGCTACATGGTGATGCTTGTCCATTACGCGATGGTGCTCTCTCTGCCCAGTGAGCCTCTCCTGCTTCGATGCCTCCCTCAAACCGAGGCTTTTCGCTAAAGCATGGGCAGTCGAGGCAGTTATCGCGACCAAGAGGCTGGCGGCCGCCCTGGAATCCAAATTTGGGTTCCATGTCAACAAGACCCGGATACAACCGCTTGAACATCCGGAGGTTCGTCTTGTTGCCCTCCTGGTTGTTGCGACAAAACTTTGCTTCCCCCTTGGACACAGGAAGTCCCCGCTGGGAAGCCTTGACGGCGTTGAATTGCCCCGACTTGATTGGGATACTTGGAGGAGCTCCTTGCCTCCTCCCCGGGAGGGAGAGCCATCGACAAGCAAGCCCGACTTCGACGATGTGACGCCGTCACAGGTGGCTCTTATGAGCGATCAAGACTTTGACGCCTATTCCGCCCACATACTCAGTCTTCTTGGAAGCCAAGCGAGTAAGAAGGCCGAGCGATACTCCGACTCGCCAATGCTGACATGGTCACAGACGAGTGCCCCAGTGCGAGTTTCTTTTCACCCCCAAATCCCCCCCCACTGGCGCCGCCTGTTCCGAAGACGTCACAAGGGGAGGCATACGAGAAATCCCGTCGACTGCTCAGCCAGACTTTGCAGCCGCCATCACAACATGGGCCAGAGGAGACTGACTCGTCGTCGGGTAACGTGGACGGCATGTACGAGGCTTTCCGCACCACGCAAGATCTGTCCGATACGGCGAGGGCATTTTACAAAGCTGCGGGTAAGGGACCATGATTCTTGACCCCTTGTCAAGCGAGCCGATGAAAGCTGACAACTCTTAGGCGACGCAGCCGGCCTTCCTCTTGAAGTAGTCGTTCGGGCGGTCTACGCGCAGGAGCAGCAAGTAGCCTCGTGGCCAAAGGGTAAACGAGGAGCGGACTCGGGGGAGGAGACGGGACAGGGACAGGGACATGGGAACAGAGCGTGTGACGAGGCCATGACGTCTGTCCTGGGCGTTGGCCAAGCAACTATGCGCGTTTCCACTGAGCAACAGACGTAAACGAGGCCAGCATAGATAGATACCCTACGGGGGGCCCGAAATAAGTACCGCATCCCCCTCTACTGTACCCTGTGTATTGATGCGTGACCAACTCAATGTCCGAAACGCTGGTTGCGGTCCACAGCAGGTTGCTTCGTTGCGTGGGGGCCGATGTGGAGACGTGCGATTCGTCTGACAGCATCACGTGATTCAGCATTTGACCTAGGGCTTGCCCACCACCCTTCAACAGGCCCCACCAACTGCACGCGCAGAGACGAGACTCTCGTTGCCTCAAGCCTCCTCCACCGTCCGTCAGCGTCACAAAAATCAGTCAAGAGTGAGTCCTGCTGCCACGATCCCCGCAAACGAGCTGAGCGCAGCCTAGATACTGACTTTAGACTTCAGTGCAGATGTAGGTCGGCGACTGGGGAGGACCACGTCGGAGTCACGAGCCCGTACTGACCGACCACTGTCCGCAGTTTCGTGAAGACCCTGACGGGCAAGACCATTACCCTCGAGGTCGAGTCCTCGGATACCATCGACAATGTCAAATCCAAGATCCAGGATAAGGAGGGCATTCCCCCGGATCAGCAACGTCTGATCTTTGCTGGCAAGCAGCTCGAGGATGGCCGAACCCTGTCGGATTACAACATCCAGAAGGTGCGTCATACTGGGACGCCCGGCCAACGCCGTCACGGCCGTGCGATGGCCGCGGAAACCTTGAGCGCCTGTGTACTGATTCCCCTCGCAGGAGTCTACTCTTCATCTTGTTCTCCGTCTGCGCGGTGGTATCATCGAGCCCTCGCTGAAAGCCCTGGCCTCCAAGTTCAACTGCGACAAAATGATTTGCCGCAAGTGCTACGTACGTCCTGCCACGCGACTCCTACCCCGGCGTGTCTGAGGATGCTGCGCTTCGATGCTAACACCCGTGTCTACTCGACAGGCCCGCCTCCCCCCCCGTGCCACCAACTGCCGCAAGCGAAAGTGCGGACACACCAACCAGCTGCGGCCCAAGAAGAAGCTCAAGTAGAGAGGGTTTCCCATGGATGCGGCGTCTAGTTTTCTGTCAGAACGGGAATGGCAAGGCCCAGGGAGGTGCTTTACGGTTGTGGAGCCTGGGCGCTCATTTTAAACGTGGCATCTGCTGCTCAGGCGATTCAGTCTAGATGATTCCCGCGAATGCATTGGAATTAAGCAACTCGCGCGCCCCAATGAGACTGCCATGATAAGGGATGATGAAACATGGATGCTATCACGCTGGGTATGTATTTCCCGTTAGTTCTCGTTGAGAGGACGCCTGAGCTGGCATTGTATGTCTTGTAACTACCGCCTTGAGCGCCTCCCACCCACATGCTCGGTCGGCAATGTATTTTTTTAGGGTGGCTCACTCGCCAGAGTGTGGGGTCGGGTAAAGACCGGCCCAAGGACATCAGCGCATCCGGTCACTGCCTAATTACCTAGCTACCAGTATCTATAGGCCCTGACTAGCCGGTAGAGTTTTACTATTTACACTCACACATATCTCTATTTGCACTCACGCCCTATTTTAAAGATACGTACCGGCGCTAGCCCGCCCCGCTAACTTATAGTGCCCGCGCCTAGCAAGTACCCGTATCTTCTAAATGCTAACGCCTATATACACGCAGCCTATAAGCAGCACTCTCGGCTATAGCTTAATTCGCTTATTTTTAAAGCTCTCGTAAGATGCGCGTATAACGCGGCCCGTTAATTAATCTAGGTCCTCTGCCGGTGCCGCGGGCGAAGATATTAGTACGCCCTTAATGCCCTTAACGCGGCGCTAAGGAGCTTTAAAGGTAGTGCGTATATACGGGCGAGGCTTTAGTAAGAACTTTATATAGGCGTAGGCGGGGGTAAGTATTTAAAAAGTATAAATACTTATTAAGCTAATATAGTATAAATAAGTAAGGCGGGCTAGCGTTAGTATATATCTTTAAAATAAGGCGTAAGTATAAATAAAGATATATAAAAGTATAAAAAGTAAAACTTAGTTAGTATACTATTTTACTTATTAAGTATACCTTTTTACTATTTTTTTTAACTAAACGTAGTATATAAAATAATATATATATATAAATAAAGTCGTTTTTTTATAAAATAAAATAAATAAGTAATAATTATAAAAAAAGTATAAATATATTATAATAAATT